>CAAKHG010018068.1:0-10341 GCA_901007715.1 Dactylopterus volitans
GTTTGAGGCCACGTTTGAGGCCACGTTTGAGGCCACGTTTGACGCCATGTTTGAGGCCATGTTTGAGGCCATGTTTGAGGCCACGTTTCAGGCCACGTTTGAGGCCACGTTTCAGGCCACGTTTGACGCCACGTTTGACGCCATGTTTGAGGCCACGTTTGACGCCATGTTTGAGGCCACGTTTGATGCCATGTTTGAGGCCACGTTTGACGCCATGTTTGAGGCACTGCTCGGCATAATAAAATAACATCACTCACTGAGATAAGGAGAGAATCGTCCACCCTGGCTGAACTGACACCAGAACCCACAGAATTAACAAGTTAATTAGCTACTGTCAAGTAAATTCATGCAACAGCAGCTATTACTGGAGGAATGGAGGCTTACCAGCTCGCATCCGTTAGCTTTTTTAAGACATTGTTATGTAAGTTATTAAAATCATGATTTGAAAACTGCAGTATGTGAAACTGAATTAGCATAAAAAGAGTCGACACTGCTGCTGAACGTCTGCCTTGTTTTACACGAACAAGAACCAACAAATCTATTAAATGATTCCATGTTTTTCAAATCTCACTAGCAAGAAACTGCAAAAAGACAAGTGTGTGTGTGTGTGTGTGTGTGTGTGTGTGTGTGTGTGTGTGTGTGTGTGTGTGTGTGTGTGTGTGTGTGTGTGTCTGTGAGCGACGAAGCTCGAGGAGACGTGATGTTTTCAAGGGTTCCTCTACATCCTCTGTGGGCTGCCTGCTGGGCCTCCTGGCTCTGCCTCACAGGCCTCATGACTTGTGGATCATTAGCAGCTTAGCTCGTACGCTAGCAGACACACACATGGATATACATTAGCACGCAGGCACGCACGCACGCATGCACGCACGCACGCACACACACACACACACACACACACACACACACACACACACACACACACACACACACACACACACACACCACACATCCTCATTTTATTCCCATTAAAATTTGCCTCCTCTGATCTTGAGTTAACTGCATCAGCAGAACTGGATGTAATTTTACCTCCCTCTTTTCTGCAGCATATAATCATATCAGCACATCATAAAAGTGCGAGTGGACATAAGAAGGATCCATGTATGAATGAAGAAAGAAAAATGGCTTCAGGACGGTCCTGAAATAGACGTGTTGTTCTTTCATTCGGCCTTTATTTAAACAGGACAGTCTCGCCAATGTGCCAGTTTATTAGGGACACCCAGTTTATGATACAGAATCATTCCCGCATGTTTGAGGGTTTCACTCCTGTACTTGGTTTCATGTGGTTCAGCCCAATATGTTGGTATAATTCTGGTGATTAAATTAATAATCAAGATCATGTCAGGTTTGCAGACCAAAATCCCTGATGCGCAAAGAACGTGCTCTCTGATTGGTCAGAAGTCCCTTGCAGGAAGTAGACAAAGATCCAATGATGGCGGCTTCGGTCCTGCTGGTCCTGAGCGCGCGGCTTCATTTATGGCTGTCGATGTACTGGAGTCACTGAGGGAGCCAATCAGGACGGTTTCCAGGGACGAGCATTAATTATCCATAACTATCTTGTCATTGTCCATAGAACATATGCGAGCATCTCCGGGAGCTGCTTAAATCCAAAACAGCTCAGTGCTTTTCTAAGTTCACGGCACCAGACTGAGGGCGGAGCCTGTTCAGTGGCGGCCCAGTCAGATGTCACATGGTGGTGAGCTTCCAATCACAGATAGACATCCGACGTCTGTTAGAGCCAGAGGACAAAGCAAGTGTGTATAAAAGATGATTCATGTCCAACATGAAAATGTCCACACAAACGCATGTACACGCGCCCGCGCGCGCGCACACACACACACACACACACATGCACACACACACACGCTGTTATAGATCCATCTGTGTTGTGTGATTTCAGACGAGTGTGTGAGATGAAAGACAGCTGAGGACATTTATGGAGCATAAAACGCAGTCCAGAGGCGGGTGGCAGAAGAATCCTGGGAAAGGTCAGGGGTCAGGCTGCTGTGGGCCCTTGGGGGCCATTAACCCTTGAGCTCTGTGTGTGTGTGTGTGCGTGTGTGTGTGTATGTGTGTGAGAGAGAGAGTAAGTGCAGACAGGAGAGGTTGATGGGTATTTTAGAATAAAAGTGATTGATGGAAAACAGGTAGGACAGAAAATAAAGTGGTGTGTGTGTGTGTGTGTGTGTGTGTGTGTGTGTGTGTGCGTGTGCGTGCGTGTGTGTGTGTGCGAGCGCACACGCATGTGTGTGCGTGTATGTAGAAAAGGGTATTTCTGGGGGCAGCTGTGGTCTAAAGGTTAAAGAAGACAGCTTAGTACTGAATGCTTGTTGGTTCTATCCCCTCTGAAGTAGCCAAAATGCTCCCCATGTCTCTTGTGTGAGTGTGTGTGTGTGTGTGTGTGTGTGTGTGTGTGTGTGTGTGTGTGTTTACTGGACGGATGTCTCAAATACAGAGGATTAATTTCCTCTCAGGGATTACTAGAGTATGAAAAGCTACAAAAAGGCAGATTAAAATTAAATTAAACTATTGACAAATGGCTGACCAATCAGACAGCCAGACTGTGGAACGTCTGTCGGCGGGCGGATTAGCCTCCGTGTGAGTTACACACAGCAGATGGACTCAGACGTTTTAAGTGACACTCGTCTTCTTCCTGTCAGATATGAAGAAAGCTTCTATTATGATGACGATGGTTATGATATGTGAGTGAAACCACACTGAATCACTTTCACTCCCGAATCGTCCCCCAATTCTTCCTTCAAGTGCACAAGTGTATGAAATGACATGCTCAGTAGCGATCAGGAAATAGATCTGCGGTAATTGAGGCCCCGCCCACCTCAATCATAATTGTTAAAAACTCATTTTACTTTAAGGTTTCAAACAGCCAATAACAGTTATAGTCAGTGTTCCGCGTCTCATGTAGGATTCCTAGACAGACGTCTGTAAACGCCTCCACCACTTCCTGGATGTCACTCAGAGCAGCGGTCAGTCATGAAGCCACGCCCCCTTTTAGAGCATCAAATTAACACCAAACTTATCAGAAAAATGAAACACTTGAACAAACATCAATGTGATAAAAACTAGCTGAAATGACAGAAAATCATCTTTGAGGAAAAATGATATGAAGTTGACATTTTAGTTTGGTCCAAGCCCCGCCCACTAACATGGAAGAGGCGGGGCTTTCAGTAATACTGCAGTCAGCCACTAGTCAGCTGATGATAATACAGTATGTAGTGTGTGTGTATAGCTATACATATGTTTTTGGCACCAAAATCACAATGAGAAACAGAATCAAAAATGTTTCATTAATCCGGGAGGAAACTGTATAACAATTTGTAACGTATATATTAAAAAAAATCAAGAGATGGACAGACTAGCTAGATGCTGGAGAAATGATTCATTACACATCGGAGCCAAAGTCATAAAGCAGCAGCACCACGATGACACTGCTTTAGTTCACAACGACCATGCAGTGATCAGACATTTGTTTTATGAGTTTTTGACATACAAACTAAAAATGTATTAAATTTGAAGCTAAGATATCTTACTATTTTTAGGAAAAATTAAATAAAAAAATAAACAATTGGTCAACTTAATGATTCTTATTCAAAAGTTCCACATTCATGAAGCAAAATTCTCCAAAGCCTGTCCATCCTCAGTTCCTTTTAAAGTTGATTTCAAAATTTTTATTTTGAATCAATACAACTGATTAATAATAACGAATGTAATGCCGTCGTACGCCTCATGAAATAAATGTTTACAGATATTTGAATTTATTGCTTTCCATTAAGTTTAATGTAATTTTTTAATGTTTATTCAAGTTTTTTTTATGAATGTAGTAGCATTGGTTTTGGGGAGGGGTGTAACGGGTTGGAACCGAACCGCTGAACGGCGGTTCAGAGGAGTTCGGTTCAGTGGCTCGTTTTCTCATCTTGAACCGCGGTTTGGTCGCGCATGTCAAAATTACGAGGAGCACTTGAACGCAGCATCACCTCTCACACGTGTCGATGGTGGATGAACCTGAACTAGCAGACCCTCCGGCGGCTCTTTGGATTTCCAGTTGAGACTCCAAAGGCTGGTGGTCGCGTTGTTGTCAAGACGCAAGTTATTTGTCGTTTGTGTTCAGTGAAACCGTCTGTGGGAGCGAGGGGGCGACGCCTCAAACATGCTAGCGCATATGAGGAGATATCACACCGACAGAGACCTCGCTCAGCCTGGCGCAGCAGCCACGACCCCCCGAGAACAGCCAGATCTTCACCAAGCCTTCAGAATGAAGCTTGGTCCGAAATCAGAGCAAGCAAGAGCAATCATCAACGCTGTCGGGGTTTTCATGGCGTTGGACATGTTGTTGAAAACCACCGATTGAAGCGACCGCTAAATGTCTGAACCGAACCGAAGTTTGAACCGAACCGCAACTTAAGAACCGAAAGTTGAAGCGAACCGCAGGTACGGTGAACTGTTACACGCCTAGTTTTGGGACTATTTGTGGTGATGCCACAATGGTGATGATGAGTTTTTATGTTTAGTACACTGCTGAATGATGCCTGATGTTTTTATTAACATAACCACTGAAATTGATTGAAAATAAAGTTAAAAAAAGATGGGAACAATGTGGGATTGCAAGACAAGGCAGAGCTTGTCAGTCAGAGATCTTCATGCTCAGCCTCATCTTCATCTCCACCTGTGCAGCTCAGCTCCCGGGTGGAGACGTGGACTCATAGCCGTGGCGGTCCAGGTCTCCACGCCGCTCACGCTAACAGCACAGTTATTGTCCATTCACAGACATTCAGCGAGAGTCACACATTCCAGCGCCCCCTGCTGACGTGCACCGTTCTTCGCCATGGAAACCGTCACAGCGCCCGTTCCGCAGAGACAGACGCTCTCTGAGGGCTCACAATGGCGTCCGCTCAGGCGGCGGCGCGGGCGGCGTTCAGCTCAGCATCACGACTCCCATTATGACTTGACAGGATGAAATGTGGTCGTGTGACATATGCACATATAGATCCTTCTCCTAATCGACATGCCACAACAGCAGCATTGATTTCTCTCTCTGACACAATCGTCACCCTGTGGAATCGATGGCGTCACCTCATGTGAGCGCAGACGTATCGATGAGTTTACCAATCGGGCAGGGGCCAGGCGTCGCGTCGCCGACGGCCGCTAATCAATCGCTAATGATCCGATCGGTTTTACACAAAGGGCCCGCAACAATAACATGACACAGCAGCCTGCTGATAGCATGACTGATGCTGCCATCATGCCCACGGACGACATCATCCTGCAGAGACGCGCGGCGAGGTGACTGCATGCATGCATGTATGCACGCATGAACGTATACCGCATATATGTACAGTATCTATGCATATATGCATGTACATATATGTACAGTATCTATGCATGTATGCATGTACATATGTGTACAGTATATATGCATGTACAGTGTATGTGTATTTATATATCCTGCATATATGTACAGCCTATATGCATGCACTGCACTGCATGTGCGTATGTGAGGCCGAGTGACGTCTTCCCTCCTGTGAATGGAGACTGAGGTTTGGCGAGAGGCTCTTGTGAGGCTCTCAGGGTCATTTGAGGTCATCCGGTGTTGCAGGAACCCGAAATGTGTCGGCCATGTTTCTGAGCAGCTTGTGTCATCAACTGTGTGTGTGTGTGTGTGTGTGTGTGTGTGTGTGTGTGTATGAGCGGATGAAGCAGCGACCTGATGATGTTCATGTCATTCTTCATTCATGCAGCGGCAGCAGACGCTTATTTGCATCGTCACATGCGTCGCTGCCTCGCCGTCAAACGCTCACGAGCATCTTCTCAGTGAAACGTAGAGAAGAGCTGCAACAATGAATTATTCACTGAGACTCCAACTATTTTGATCATTAATTAAACAGATTTCAGCTTCTTAAGTGTGAATATTTCCTGGTTTCTGTTCTCCGCCGAGGCGCTCGAGGACGTCACTGATGGACATTTTCCACCCTTATATCAGAGTAATGGAGGACGTAATGAGCAGATGAAATAATCTGTTTGTCTCTGTTGTTGTTCTCCGTTAATCCCTCGCTGCCAGATTTTCTGTTTTTGTCTTGATGTTTCTGTGAAGTTATAAAAGGAGTGAAGACAACCAGGAGACAGAAGCTCGCGAGACGCAGCTCAGACGGCGGCTCGGAAGAGACGCCGCCGAGCGCAGCTGCAGGACACGCCCCCTGCAGGGACACGCCCCCTGCAGGGACACGCCCCCACAGGGACACGCCCCCTGCAGGGACACGCCCCCTGCCGCTCACATCACCCACGGCGAAGGTCAGAGGCCACCGGCTACCTCTCCTTCACACAAAACACACACACACACACACACACACACGCTGTCGCTCCGGGCCAACTCAGACTCCAGATCAGATCATTTCTGTCTCGTGAATTACATAAGAACACCTTTATTAATATAACATCTCTCAAACGTTTACAAGTGCTCCGACAGACAAAGGGAGATCAGCAGCCTCGCAAGAGAACAGGAAGCCAAACAGAGACGCGAGCGACTCAAAGCGGAGATGCGCGACACGGAGGTACCAGAGGACGGATCAGAACCATGAAGCATCAAAGCCAGCGGATGTAGATAGAAGAAAAGGAACGGAGGAGGAAAGTGAGCAGGTCAGAAGGACCTGAGGAGGACACCGGTGGCTGGTAAGTCAGTGAGATGATCCCATGGACATCATGGTTTTGAAGGTCAGCAGGACTTGCACAGGAGTCAGAATGTGTCAGGGTGGTGATCCGGTGGGACGCCACATCAGAAGGTTGTGGTATGTAGATGTAAACTGTGATAAGAACGGACCTACAAACCTGGGTGGTCTCCTGGATTTTAAGAGCGCACCATAAAACCAAGGTGCTCCAATGAGGTTAAACCTTATAAAACCCGCCTCCCTGCCTCCCCGCCCCTCGTGTGAGACAACGTCTACAGTCCCAGAGATAATAAAACTCTCTGAATTATTAGAAGCTATAAAATCTTCACATTAACAGGATTTACTGTGTGGGGACCAAATGAGCTGGGTTTGGTTCCAGGGCAGCAGATGTGTGAGATTAGCTGGATTAGGATTGGCAGCAGGTGGGACGGCTGGTGTTACAGGAGATGATGATGATGAGGATGATGATGATGATGATGTCTGGAGGGTCCATGCTGTCCAGGGTCCAGGATGTCAGGTCTGGAATCCAATGACACTCAGAGTATTTGTGATCAGACCATCTGAAGAGGAGCTGGTGTTCATGCGAGCTTCATCACTTTAGATCAAATCATTCACACCGCAATCCCACCAGGATCCCACCAGGATCCTACTGCCACCCCGTCACGGTCCCACTGCCACCCCATCATGGTCCCACCACAATCCCACCATGATCCCATCATGGTCCCACCACAATCCCACCATGATCCCACCGCAATCCCATCATGATCCCACCACGATCCCACCAAGATCCCACTGCCAACCCATCACGGTCCCACTGCCACCCCATCATGATTCCACCGCAATCCCATCATGATCCCACCATGATCCCTCCAAGAACCTTTGGGCAAATTGAGAGCTGCAACCTGATTGGCTGCTGGAGGGAAACAACTGTGATGAGGTTGTTTCACTTGTAAATATTATTTGACTTTTTCTCAGCATGTCGGATGAGCTCCCTGTTATCTACATAGTTATGTGGGATGGAGATGCAGCAGTGTAAAAAGTTTGGAGCAACATGTCACAATCTTGTCTTCTGACAGCTTATCAGACAGCAGAGACTCAAACACGATCGGCCAATCAAACGCCGAGGAGCCGCGCCGCGCTTGTTCCCACATGAACGACTTCAAACTGCATCTGGTTTCTGTTTGAATCTTTGTTGACACTTTCTGTGATACACGAGCGTGTCTCCTCATTAGTTCTCCAGCGGAGCTCCTCCCCCTCCACTGGTCCTGAGACGATGCTCGCCAAAGACGGAACAAACCGCCTTTAAAGCTCGTCACTCGCCGCAGGAAGACGCCAGCCAATTACCTGCAAATGCTCCAGAAGCACAGCACAGATGCATCATCACTGATGGGGTGTGTGTGTGTGTGTGTGTGTGTGTGTGCGTGTGCGTGTGCGCAAAACGGTTTCTTGGTATTGCGTGTTACAGGAAGTGTCTTTAATGACTGACGCTCGCCCAGAAGCTGGAGGTGAGTCCTGCTCTTCTCCTCTGGTGGTGGAGCAGCTGATTGGTTAACAAAGGTGTTAATAGGTAACGGAGACTCGAGATGGAGGCGGTTCTCTCATAAGCGGCGGGCGTAGCCATGGCAACATATGGAGACAGACGGGACCTCGTGTGAAACGTTTGTTCGTGCAGATGTGATCTTCCATCATTCACAGGGAACATTTGAGAGCTTTGTGGCATTCGTAAATACCTTCTGACTTCCTGTTTGTGATTAGCGAGCTGAACCTCCTGCTGAAAAACATTAAGATTCGTTCTTCTTCTTCTTCTTCTGCTGGTGATCTACTTCTAGTGGTAACCTACAGAAACATTCAGCTGTCAGAACGTTATTCGTCCACTCACACCATCTGGGTGCCTCAGCTCTTATTCAGAGTCAAACTAAGTTGCTGTTTTCTACTTTTTCTACTCGAGAAATATTCATCTTCTCCAGCTTTCAGCTCTGAGGACATATTAGCTGTGGGTTTGCGGTGCTATTTCCAGCACTCTCCTGTGCTCACTCGAGGAAGGTTTCTTCTTCCTGCTTTGGGTTGGAACCAACTGGAGAGAAGAACCGCATTCACGCTGGAGGCCCAGAGAGACTTGCTGCGAGGGGGAGCAGACGCCGGCGGCTGAGCTGTAGCATTAGCTCCTGCTAACTTTTCACTGGCTGTTCACTTCACTTTTTTCTTTCTTTAACTCCATTTGGTTTTTGACATTTGCTTGTTTGAGAAAGCCGATCATGACACAGCGCAATTGTTCCAGAGGATCCACTTAACGGCGTCTGCCGCTGGGCCGGCCTCGGCCGATGGCGTTCACTTGGCTGGCATGTCTGTTTTAAATTGCAGATGTGGTCCAGAATGACTGGAGGCAATGAGTGATTCACCATCAGCACTTTAGCCGCACGGCTGTTATTGAATATTTGTAGCTGCAGACACACCTTTGGAGCGCTCGCCAAAAATAAATACGCAGCAATTATGAGGTGATGAGGTGTCAGAGTGGCTCTGCTTAATGGCTCGTTCTGCTGATAACATCAGGCTGCTGGAGTGAGCCGCCGCCGCCGCCGCCACCGCCGCCGCCGCCGCCGATCATCACGGCGCCTGACAACGCCGGCGTTTACACCGACTCTCCTGTTCTGCCTCACTACGTGCTGGATGACTCCATTTACATAGTCAACTGCAGCAGCGTGTGTGTGGGTGCGTGTGTGTGTGTCTGGGTGTGTGTTTCGGCTTTGCATGTCAGCGATTGTGATGCTCTTGTTAGTGAACATTTGGATATGTGTATACACACATACATGTACACACACATATTTAATATATATACATAAACAGTGTTCTGGCTCTGCAGGTGAGTCTGCTCATTATTAGTCAGAGTGAGACCTCTTCCTTCATGATGGCTAGTTAGAGAAGATCGTGGCCACCACGGCGCACTTCCTCTTTTCATAGCCCCCATTGGTGGACGCCATAACGGCTCGCCTCTGATTGGTCCACACACTGTCCAGAGGAAAACAAACATGGCCGACTAGCATCCATGTCAGTCATCTTTGAAAAATGGATCAAACGTTGACAGAAGACATTTAATATTGGATCAATGATTCTGGGTTTATTTCCCTCAAAGAGACACCGTAGTTGCAGGCTGAATGAGAGCGGCGCCGGAGCCTCACAGCTGCTAAACACACCTGAGGAGCCACCGCTTATCATGAAAGAATTATGACATCATGAGTGATGTGATGTGCATGCGGCCATTTATGATGAGTTCAGTCGTCCTCAGACGGTTTCTGCCTGCGTGAGAGATCTTACTCCCAAAAACTACTTTCAGAGCTACTCAAGTTCAGTGTGTGTGTGTGTGCGCGTGTGTGTGTGCGCGTGTGTGTATGCGCGTGCGTGTGTGAGAGTGAGTGGTTCCCAGTAACTCTTTTATAGACACACAAATACACACACACCCTCAAACACACACACCTCTTTACTGCAGTAACACCGCGGTTAGTTAAACACAAAAGCCTGCTGGCCGTGACCTATGTGGGCTGAATGCTAACAGAGGCTAAGGAATGCATGCCAGTGGGGCACACACACACACACACACACACACACACACACACACAGACGTACACACACATACCTGCTGCGTCGCCTCCTTAACAGTCTGTCAAAGCCA
>CAAKHG010018070.1:0-10538 GCA_901007715.1 Dactylopterus volitans
TACGCATCTGCTGACTACCGCGAGCCCCGAGCTCCCTCTACTGTCCGGACGTCGGTACTGCAGTCTTCTGATTAGAGCTTCATATAAACTCTCTCTGCTTGTCTGTGTTCTGCGTTTGGGTCCTACCGCCAACCGTTGCAGAACAATCTGGCCAGACATGGACCCAGCCAAACAAGCTTCTCCCCACTCTCGCCTGTCCTGGGTGGAAGGCATGATTCACCAGCACGAGGCGCAGCTGGCTTCGAATGCAGCAGAGGCCAGGCAATCCACATCAGCATTGGAGCAGGCGCTCACCGTGCTAGCCTCCCAGGTCCAAGAGCTAGTCACGTCCATGGCACAGAAGGCATCCTCCAGTCCTCCGCAGGCTCCTCCGGTTCCGGCCCCTGCTCCTCCGGTTCCGGCCCCTGCTCCTGAGCCTCATGTCAGGGTTCCAGAACGCTACTCCGGGGATCCGGAGGGCTGCAACCCCTTTCTGATCAACTGTTCTGGCCTGTTTGCTCTGCAGCCACATACGTTTGCCTCTGAGGCGGCAAAGGTGGCCTTCGCTGTTAATCACCTCACAGGCAGGGCGCGCCTGTGGGGAACAGCAGAATGGGAGAGGGGCACTCCAGCCTGCTCCTCCTTCCAGGCGTTTGCTGCAGAACTCCGTAAAGTTTTTGGACCCATTTCCCTGGGACCCGATGCCACTGGGGGGCTTCTGGGTCTGCAGCAGGGGAACCGATCGGTGGCCGATTACGCCATCGAGTTCCACACCAGGGGGCGTCAAAGCAACTGGAACTCCGCTGCCCAGTGCGATGCCTTCCTACATGGACTTGCACCGTATATTAAGGATGAGTTGGCCTCGTTCGACCTTCCGTCTTCCCTAGACGACGTCACTGAGTTAGCCTCCAGGGTGGACCGACGCATTCTGGCAAGACGAAAGGCGCGTTGCCAGGAGCGGGCGGACCTCCGACCTCCCGCTCGCCTGAGTGGGTTACCTGCCACCCACGACCCTCCCACTGAACCCTTAGCGAGCGGAGCTGAACCCATGCAGTTGGGACGCACCAGCCTGACGCCGGAGGAACGGAAGCGACGGCGTCAGGGAGGTCTCTGCCTCTACTGTGGCCAGGCTGGGCACTTTGTGTCTAATTGTCCAGCAAAAGGAGGGACATTCTGCTGAGCCGGTCCCAGATTCCTGCTTCCTGCACCAGACCCGTATTTTTGTCCCAGCTCGTGTTAGACAGTGCTCACACCCTGGCCACCTTGGTCGATTCAGGGGCTGATGCCAACATCATCGATCAGGGGCTGGCAGATCAGCTGGGGATCGTCCAGGTTCCCCTGCCAAGCTCGATACCGGCCAGCGCCCTCGACGGTCACTTTTTGGGGACCGTCCACCCACCAGACAACACCTGTTCGCTTGCTTCTGTCTGGTAACCACCACGAGACTGTCCGATTCCATGTTTTGCCTGCCCCGCGCAAGCCTCTCATTCTGGGGTATCCCTGGCTCTGCAGTCACAATCCCCACAGTGACTGGACCACGGGAACCATCCTGGGGTGGAGCCCTACCTGTCATCAGACCTGCCTGAAACATGCCAGCCTCCCCCAGCATTCGGTCTGTTCTAACACCATGCATACCCTGTCCAGTGTTCCTCCCGTATTCCCGTCCCGCCAGGAGGTGTTTGGTGCCAAGGCCAGACCCCTTCCTTCTCATCGCCCCAGATCCCGTAAGGTCAACCCTGATGCCCTGTTACAGGTGACCGAGGAGGGAGAGCCGACCAGGATCGACAGCCGTGAGTGCACCAATGCCTGTCCTGTGTGCAACCAGCCTAAGCCTTTGCACCAGTCTCCGCTTCTCTCCCCGTGCCCCGGCGTCGCTCAAAGGCCTCCTCTCACCAGGTTTACCAGAAGGTTCAGCTCTCCACCTGGGAGGCCCCAGGCGGAGAGCTTCTAGTCCCACCCACGCCACCCCCTTGCCTCATCAATTGGGGTCCTGCCTGCTCCGTTCGTCTCCTGCTGCGTTCTCGTCGTTGTGGTCGTCACCTCCTGTACCTCGTCGACTGGGAGGGTTATGGCCCAGAGGACAGATCGTGGATTCCTGCCGGTCACATCCTGGACCCCCAACTCGTTGCCGACTTCCATCTGCAGCACCCTGATCAGCCTTCCAGGTCGCTCCCCGCCACAGGGGCCACTCATCGGGGGTGTCCCCTCCTCCGAGGACGAGTCGTCCTCGGATGATGATGGTGCCCTCCCCCAGACCTCCTCCGCCCACCCGGCTTCTGTCTTGGACTATTTGGTTCAGAGAAGTTTTGGGTCCTACCGCCAACCGTTACACTCTACATATACAGGATCAATGAATGTGACATGAAAAAACGACAATGACATTGTTCCAGAACTTTCCAGGGATGATCAGAACTCAGACATCTTCATCCAGCCACGATCACAAACCTCTGTTACGCTGTAACAAACTGGTTTATTTCCATGTCGTTCAGTGTATGTCAGGCCTCCTAAATTAAGACTGATAGTAGAACACTCATGGTATCAACATGTGGTTGATCCATCACTCCAGAACATCGGGCGACGCTACCAGCACTTTCCGTTGCTGGACAGCGCTGACGTTTGACGACATCATGGTCTTAGTTCAAAAAGCATGCTTGTTTGTATCACAGAAACATGCTGGTTGCGGGTGAATTAACTTCATTTTTTGTTACCCAATTGGATGAGTAAAACATTGTATGTAGGGACAATCATGATCATTGTGTTTTAAAAGTCTTAATTTGCTGTTGGAATAGGGAAACATACCTTTATGGAATGCTGTTAAAAATTGCTACAGCCATGAGAAGACATCTGTCATCTGAATATATGGATAGCTTGAAGCTCACATTTGATTTCATTTAATAAAAATACGTACATTTTATTTCATGAAAATGTATAGTATCTTTTTTTTTATGAAAATTCTGAAGTTTCAGTCTTGCCACATTTCTAACATTGAGTATTGCTATTCATAAAATTGAATATTAAAATTAGTCATATGGACATTTTAATATTAGTCTTCCAGAGCATTTGTCACCAGCAAGATAAATACAGATTATAACTGAAGCTGCATATTCATTTTTTTCCTGAGGTGACGTCAAAGGTCGGATGTTACATTCTTGAGCTGCTGACTGTGGGAGTTTAATGCTTTACTCTGTGTCTTCATGCAGAAATATGGTCCTCTCAATCTGGCGGGCATGGCGGTGGAGCGCCACATCGTGGTGTAGCGCTCCACAATTAGGGTGCACTTGTGTGGTAAATGCTGCAACTCTGAAGACCAGAAGAAGAAAAATATGAAGATGGTCCAAGCGGGTCTGTGATGCCACTAGCAAACATTGATGTGTTTATGTAATTTATTTATTAGGGCTTGAAGCACATTTTCAAGTAGCTTCTTGTGTTTCTTGTCATCTTTCAAGTACCTCAGTCACTGTGCCACTTAGCATATGGCATTGCTTTCGTCCAAGAGTAGCAAAATGGCTCACTGGGAGCCCCTAAAGAGTAGTCCCAGCAGCCACTCACTTACATAATGAAATTTGGTAGAGCCCTGCAAAAAAAAAGTCTCTTGGAGCTATTGCCAAAAACAAGAGGAAGTTGGTCATTTTCCGTAAAACAGGAAGTTGCTTTATCTTAAATGTGCATTCTAACATCTGCACGAAACCTTACACGTTTAATCATAATCTGGGCCTGAAGACTTTCATCTGCAAATGACTACTTTAAGGCGCAGCGCCATCTACTGAGCATATTTTTTTCTGCACTCTTGATGGTAAGATCTTCCTCAAATTCCACGTTTAGCCATGGTAGGACCGATACAAGGTCCGTTCAATGCTGCTGCTGATAATGATGATGATTATTATTAGGGTGCAATCAACAGCTTTGATGACAGTCCAGCGCTGAACACAACTACACGCAAAAATGTTATCATAACGCCACTTACTGGTAACAGAAAGTGACTTTTTGCATTAATGAACTTCCTCTAGAGGGTTAATCAGATCCAACTGAAAATTGCACATATTACTGGAAAAATTCCTTGAGGATCAAAAGTTACCAAAAATTCATGCATAAGTTGACGGATAAAAAGCCATAGTGAGGTCTTGAATTTTCATGTTTCACTACCACACAATGTGATTTTTAGGTCAGTGTACATGGTCCAGTCTGCCCCAAACATCACAGCCTTAATGGCAGTCCAGCCCTGAGCAGCTCATCTTCCTTGACTTGTTGAATTGAGAAGACAGGAAGAGTGACAGAGTACACTACTACTAATAATAATGATGATAATCCTCGTCATCATAGTAATAACTAACAGAAATAATAACTAGAAATTTAAGACCATTTTCACATCCACATTCTTTGTAGGATCTCCAAATTTTATACCATTTAAAATGCAAAATGTGATGAAATTGTTCAAGAAAGTTCCAGTTATGAACAAATCACAGACATCTTCATCCAGCTACATTCAAAAACTACTGTGAAGTTCGAACAAATGGAAGTTGATTTTGATGTTATTCAAAGTGTGATAGGACAACTGATAGGCATGTTTATTATGTTTATGTCTCTCTTATTTTGTTGTTGTAAATGGGAAACGAACAACTATGGATGTCTGTTCATAATTGCTATTGCCATTAGAAGGTATCTGTCATGAAAATAAAAGGGTAGTTGCAGAAGCTCAAATTTACGACACAGCCTGATGTTCAGTAAATGCAGCAAGTCCCCCCCCCCACCGTCTTGAATCCATTCATATTAGGGCTTCTCTTCCTGTTTGAGTCACTTCTCAACTCATGACACACTCTCATGAACATCACACTGCATTTCAATAATGTGAGTATGCTGTATACATCTTTATTTTTCTGTGTTGTATTTTCGCTTCAGTTGTTCTAAAAAGTTGCAATGTCATATTTCATTTTTTCTTCTAAATCTGAGATGAGCAGTCACAATAGTTCCTCGTCTTTAAGATCAGAAATTCCTTTAGTCTCACATTTGGGAAATTCCAGTGTGTAGGAGCAAAGTGGACAGCAGAGACAAGCAGAATAACAAGAAGAAACATGAAAAATTAAAAAAAAAAAAAAAGAAAGAAATTTAAACATGGGGATATAAAAAAATAGTAGGAACAGTATATACACTGAGTGTCATATTGCATTTCAGTTGAAATTAATGAAATTAAGGTACAGGTCATTCACAGCTGTTGTACATCAAAGTGCAGTTACTGTCAGTTTGGTGTGTGTGTTCTACTGGCTGCAGAGCTGGTTGTACAGTCTGACTGCAGGAAGAAAAGACCTTCAATATCTCTCCATCACACACTTTAGACGAAGTAGTCTATCGCTGAAAGAGCTTTCTAATGCTCTAATAGTGTCCTGAGTTGGGAGTCCTTCTCCATCACTGATGACAACTTGGTTACAATCTCTTCCAACCCCTCCACTGGGTTAAGGGGGCATCCAAGGGCAGACCTGGCCTTCCCACCGTCATGTTTAACTTATTAATTTCAATGTCTACTGATGAGGCCAGTGATTGTTTGATTGTAACCAGCATGAACTTCAGCGCACGTCAGGACACCTGGAATGATGCTTTCACAAAGAACTTCATCACCTTCTCTCTCGGCGTCATCATTACCTTCATCAATGGAACTTTCGTCTACACCTACTTGAAAAGCCAGATGTTCCGGCGAGACCCCAGGTGACATAATGATGCCTGTCTAAACATTCGGCTGCTTTCTGATTGTAATCAATAGATGTTAATATGATGCCTGTCTCTCCTTTCATTTTTCCTGCTGCCCCTCTTCATTGTGGTCTGTGCTTCAGGTATGTACTCTTCATCCATCTGGTGATCAATGACATGATCCTGCTCACTATGTCAGTGGCACTGCAGATCCTCACCTACACCGTTCCTCTGAGCTTCAGTGCCTGCTGCATCATGCTGCTCATCTCAGTCACCAGTAACAAGTAGGTATGTTTCTGCATCACGGCCCATTCAGCTCCAAGATGATGAGGCTTTTTCGTAGCCTGAGCTATAGTGATAAGCTCATTATTCTAAACTCCAAGAGCAGGTGCAACATTTGAAACTAATTTAATTGTGTAATCTTAACTCAACAGATATCTCATCTTATCCTTATCGCATCTTATGTTATCATACTAGCCTCTGCAGTGAATGGCAGTGACAATATCACTAATGTTACTGAGTGGCATGATGTGAATAAAGCAGATCATCAGCAGAGATACAGCAATCATGTTATCAGTTATAAGTGAAGCAGATAAACAAGACCTGGCAGCATCCAGGTAATTATCGATTAGTATCAGGTTCAACGTAGTTTTACTTCATTTTTTTAAAGCTGGTTCGCTAGTTTAGTAATTATTTATTTATTTGTATTCTATTTTTTAGAAATACCTAATAATAGGTTTTAACTTATGGAAATAGTTATTTTTTTGAAGTTTATTTTATTTAAATATGCATTTTATTTTAGGTTTTATTTAATCAGAACAGTTCATTTTAGATTTTATTTGATGAAAGTATCTAGTTTTGTTAAATTTCATTTTATGAATGTGCTTAATATTGTATAAGTTTTTATTCAGTGCTAATACTTCTTCAAATTTCTAATTTTAGTTTTTTAACTTTCGGTGTGTTACACCTTCTTGAATTGAATACTAATTGAAAAATGGAGTATAAATATGGAGTATTAACATTAGTTTTATGGAGTATTTGTCAGCAGCAAGATAAATAAACAATCAAAGGTTCGGTTCATGATACGCTGACTGTGGGAGATTTTGCAGTGACTCTGATGATTGTATCATCATGCAGGAACAGTCCTCTCAATCTGGCGGGCATGGCGGTGGAGCGCTACATCGCGGTGTGCCAACCTCTTCATCACGTTCAAATCTGTACTGTGCAGCGAACATACGCTCTGATTGCTTTCATCTGGGTTGTCTCCTTCATTCCTGCACTCAGTGATGTCATTATCACCCTTGCCACCCAGCCGCTTACTGTCCTCTCACGTCGTGCAATGTGTTACCAATCCTTTATGTACAACACGCCTTACCACAACATGCAACACAAGGTTTTCCAGGTCCGATTCTTCATGACACTCTTCATTTCAATCTCTCTTCAATCAGCTGACAAATGAAAGTGACCCTCTTCCTGTGTGCTCAGGTATTTTCACGTGTCTCTTGTGTTTTAATGTCCTCCCCTCAGGGCCTTTTGTTTTCTTTCGTCTCCCTGACTGTGATCATCACCTACATGAAGGTCTTCAGCGCTGCTCGGACAGCATCTGGCTCCAACCAAGCTTCAGCCAGAAACGCCCGTAACACCATCTTGCTACATGGAGTCCAGCTGCTGATCTCCATGTTGTCCTTAATTTCTCCCATCCTCAACACTATTTCAATTGCGATGTGGCCTCAGGATCGTACCAAAATCATCTTCAGTATCTTCCTGTTCACCAACGTGTTTCCTCGTCTGCTCAGTCCACTTATTTACGGCATTAGAGACAGGAAGTTTAGCAGCCAAATTAGGCTGCACTTGTGTGGTAAATGCTGCAACTCTGGAGACCCGAAGTAGAAAAGTATGATCTATATATCTAGATAGATAGATAGATAGATAGATAGATAGATAGATAGATAGATAGATAGATAGATAGATAATAAGCAGCCCCTATTCAAAAACTTCAGTCACTGTGCCATTCAGTATATGGCATTGATTCCCCCTTCCTGCTCATAAGCGGCCCCTAAAGAGTAGCACCAGCAGCCACTTTCACCCATATACAGTGAAGTTGGTACATGGGTACATTGCATGGAGCCCTGCAAAAGGTCACTTGGGGCTTTTGGCAAAATCCAACAGGAAGTTGACCGAATTTTTTGCTCATTTTTGTTTTGCTTAAACACTCCAAAGTTGGTCAGTGCAATCTATACTCTGTTCACAAACCTTAGAATTCAGTAAAGGGTGTGGTTTTGGTAGGATGCCAATATATATATATAAATATACATTTATTTATTTTTTTGCCAAATTTTGTGGTTACACCATCATAAACAAAATGACTGTAACTTGACTGTTTTCAGTGCTCCAAACTTCAAATGTTTGATGACAGACAACCCCTGAAGACAGGTCAGTATACCATGGGTGTGTCAAGATGGCTCCCTTGCGTAGCTGAACACACTAAATTTTGTACAGAGGTACATTGCGGAGAGTACAATTAAAAAAAGTCTTGGAGTCTATTCGTAAACCCAACAGGAAGTTGGCCGTTTTAACTTGCAGGGTGATTTGTGCATGTTGAACTTTTTCAAACTCCATAAGCTCCTTAACTTCAGTACAATCAACTCCAAAGTTAGTCAGGGCAATCTATATCATGATTAAAAGTTATCAAAAGCTTTCAAATTTGGCTAGGGTGTAGCCGTGGCAAATTTTGAGGTTTTGCCATGAAAGAGGAAAACTGTATCTCAACCGTCAGGTCCAAATTTCCACCAAACATCATATGGCTGGAAAGAGTCTTGGCCAAAACATACCTTATGTTCATGCCATTTAAAATCATAGTGCACCTCGTAACGGCAGGTAGTGGAATCTTTTAGACTGTGATGCAATAATCCAAGCAATATCAAATGATCTTCCTGATATGTTGTAAGTAAACAAAGTTCACATTAATGATGCTGTAGTGTTGTTTTTTTTTACTTTTCTTTGCAGCCATGGCTGCATGGTGAATATCAAAGTTTTGCCATAAGACAGGAAGTTGCTGTATCTCGATTGTGCATGCTAACATCTGCACAAAACCTTCCACGCTGCATCCGAATCCTGGCCACTTAAAAGCACAGTGCCACTGACCATATTTTTTCTGTCCTCTTGATCTTCCCCAAACTCCACATGTTTAGCCATGGATAGCAACAGTACTACACCTGCCACTTCCTTCGACCCACACAGAATGCAAGGGTCCATTCAGTGCTGCTTACAGCTTTAATTAGGGCCTGTGCACCAAAGCCATCTGCTTCCCAGGAGAAACCGACTGGAACTGTTATTATTATTATAATCATTATCATTAATATTATTTTGACAGTCAAGCCCTGAATACAACCATACGCAAATACTGTATTTAGTCATAGTGCCACCTACTGGCAACGGAAAATGACTTTTTTCCTTTTTATCTTTCATGAACTCCTCATTGGTGGTTAATGAGATCCATATGAAAATTGCACATTTTATAGAAAAGATCTTGACGATGAAAATTTATCAAAAGCTCGTCTGTAAGTTGAATGGTAAAGCCGTGGTGAGGCCTTGAATGTTCATGTTATGCCACCAAAGAGAAAGTGGTTTGTACTAATTTGTATGTGGTCCAATCTGCCCAAAACTTAACAGCTTTAATGATAGTCCAGCCCTGAGCACATCTATATACAAACATGTAGTTATCGTCAGTCAAAGCCAATTTCCAGTGAAAGAACTCCTCCTAGGGGGTCAGATCCACTTGGAATGACTTGACATGACCATGATTTGTGATGTCACAAATCCTGCAGGACCATTTGTTGAGATTCCAGATGAGCACATAAACTTTTGTCCAGCAGGGGCCACATGACTGCTGCAGGCCTTGCTATTTCACTGAAATGTAGGTTCATAGGTCAGTTTTCTTATTAGTTATTTGAAACTGTTGACTCAAACTCAGAGAGAAGCAGCTGCACACTCTCGTCTTATAATGGTTTTGTGGCCCCAGGTTCAACAGACTGCTTCCTGGGTATCTAACATAAAATTGGACTTTATAGGTGACACTGTGGATGTCTACTGGTATGTCATTGTTGATGGTATAACGATGGTATAATGATGGAACTGCCTGCAGTGGGATATTGTTGCAGTAAAGCAGTTTGGTTTCTTCATTATGGCCTTAAGTCTTCAGTTTAACACCTTTAATAATTCTGATGTTCGTTTGTCACTCAACATATTTCGTGTTTGTATGTCTGAGGCTATTTTCACCGAGCTTTAAAGTTTTTCACTTACATATTAAATGTTGTATCTGGTGTAAAAAACCTTTCAACTATTTGTTTGGTCAACATTAAAGTTAGTTTCTCTTTCAACATCCCAATTATCACAAATAGTCATGAGCTGACGCACACACAAATGAACATTTGCGAATCTGGCATAACATTAAGTTCACTGCATGTTTACCATAGAAAATAATGCAGCAGCCATGCAAAAAATTCTCCCTTTTGATATGCTGGTGCATATGAGTGGGATAACCAAAAATTTTGGGACATATTTTAGTATAACCCATTACAGTTCAACAGCATCACAAATTGAAGTCCCTATGACAGACGAATTCAATAAAACATTCACACACACACACACACACAAACACACACACACACACACACACATATTTTCTCCTCATCTAATAGCTTTGGTCCGAGCAGCTTGTTCACATTCAGAGTTGCAGAAGTAGCTTCTGGCCACTAGATGGAACCATCGTCTAAGACAGACGTAGAAAGTCGCTGCTAATAGTTATATTAATAGTGTGTGTGTGTGTGTGTTTTTAAGGGTTAACAAAACCATTTTAAGGGGTAATTGGCCATGCAGGT
>CAAKHG010018079.1:0-12558 GCA_901007715.1 Dactylopterus volitans
CAGAGTGGCGGGTCCCCCGGAGGCTCCTCCCCCTTCCTCTGCCGCCGGGGCGAGGCGGCGAGGAGGAAACGCTTTCAGCGGCGCGCGGCTCGTTTTCCACCTCCACCTCAGTAATTATCACAGCTGCGGTGACCTGCTGTGTTCCAGTGAACTCGCTGTTCCTCCTGTAATTAAAATCCATTTTTAATCCCCCTTTTATTTTTTTAAGTGGAGCCTTTTGCTTCTCCTTCCGATGTGAAATTCTTTCTGCCAGTGTGACAGACGAACATTCAACAATCAGCGAGTTTCCACGTTCATTTCGGGGAAAGAAACGTTTTAATATGTTTAAGATCATTGTAGCACATGACGCTAAAACTCAGTGAGCCAATGATTGTGCTGCTAACATGAGGATGCTAACATGAGGATGCTAACATGAGGATGTTCGCACCAGCCGCAGGTGACGCCGCTTCATCTCGTCATTTATCAGAATATTTAGTTCTTTGTAATTTCTTGTTTTAATTTCCGGGAGAAGTAACTGATTACATTTTTAAGGTAACATGCTCGACGCTAGTAATGATGCAAAGACGACAACAACAACAACAACAGCGGCAACAACAACAACATGGAGCGAATCAACCTCCTTTTGATGCAGCTCAAAACAGGAAGTGGCAGCAATCACTTCCTCTGCAGGCACAAAGCTCGGCGGCGCCCCGCGGTGGGCGGGGCTTACATGCACGTTTACGTCCACACACTTTTGCCATCCGGCTGGCTCAGGCGCAGGGAGCTTTACAAAACGCAAACGTGATGTCAAGAATTGGCTTTCAAATTTCTTATTACAAGAACAAAAACGGTTGAATCTGATAACGAGTCACTACGATTGACTATAAAATGGAACATCGGAGAAAAAGCAGCAATTTTTCACACCGCTTGTTGGTGGAAAACTGATCTGAGCATGTGCAGAACCGGCGGCGGCTTCCGTCGCTTCGAGAGTGCAAAAGCCCCCGAAACCTCTCGCTCCCGCTTCTTTGTCGCACTTGTTTGGATAGGTGCGTTGCCACGGTGATTGGCCTCGCGGGTGTGTGTTAACATAATCGCAGTGGGTGTAGGTTTTCTATTTCATGAAATGGTTGGCTAGCAGATAATTAAGTGAGGAGGGTTTTTTTTTTTTTTTTTTTTACTGTAGACAAGCCGGGGTATTAATGAAGGTCGGGGAAGCGGGGGGAGAGTCGGCACTCGAAGATCGCCTGTCAGCGCCGGCGGATAATTACAAGCTCAACTTCAAATTGAACCCTTTGAACTGTCAACCGCGGCCCGGCGGTTCCCCTCCCCCGATGCCTTCCATTCGCCTTTCTCATGGACACACACTTCTGTTTTGCCTCTCTCATGGACACACACTTTATTATTGTGCCCTTCCAAGTTGAGGTTTTTCTGAAAATGGCCACGCAACAGCAGCATACCCTTCCCTAACCCTAGATAACCCTAACACCCCCCTAACCCTAGATAACCCTAACACCTCCCTAACCCTAGATAACCCTAACCCTTCCCTAACCCTAGATAACCCTAAC
Source organism: Dactylopterus volitans (assembly GCA_901007715.1). NCBI lineage: Eukaryota > Metazoa > Chordata > Actinopteri > Syngnathiformes > Dactylopteridae > Dactylopterus > Dactylopterus volitans. Next base: position 1,545 of record CAAKHG010018079.1, read on the forward strand.
CCTTCCCTAACCCTAGATAACCCTAACACCTCCCTAACCCTAGATAACCCTAACTTTCTCATGGACACACACCACTTTACTATTTACCCCTTTTGAGTTGTGATTCCCTTAAACTGGCCCGTATAATCACAGTTTTTCAATGAATGAAAGATCGCCGCGGCCCGTGCATCCAACGCTCTCAACACTCTTTCGCAGACCGAACCCAAACCCCGGATAACCCGACACACATCACCCCCGAGGCCGCCCATGGGCATTTGAACCAGTTTCTTTCCTTTTATCGTCTTTTATTTGAAACGACAAAAAAATGTTTTATAGAAATATTACCTTTTAACTTCCCTTCCCCGTACCCTCACCTCAGGTTTAAACTTATCTTAACTTCTAACTTTAGCCTTTAACCCCGGAACACCAACGTCGGGTGATTTTCACCCGCACGATTCCTGTCATGTGATTTTTAAGAACAAGTTCCCAGCTCTGTTTTTTTTTAGTTTGGAAACTTCTCGTTAGGGATGACCTGATTTTTCAGTAATTTTGCTGCCTTTTTATAGGGTCGCCCATGGTACCTTTTTTTAATGTGATATTGTATACTGGGAAATGAAAGAAGACCATTTGGCATACAGTGTTGTACTTTGACATAAATTGATGAAAAACAATATTTTATTCAGAATATTATTTATCGGGTAAAGTACACCCGACGTTAGTGATGGTGTTACTAATTTTAACGTTAGCGTTCCAGGGTTAACCCAAACCCTCAGTCCTGACCCCACGCTCCACCCACTATACCCCGATGCCCCTGGTCTTATTTTTAAAACAGATGACCGCACATTGGTTTTATATGTGATGTCCACTTTTTATCTTTCTGTGGCCTGAAAAATAGCCCCTCCCCCGTCTCTCCCTGAAGCCTTCACCCCCTTCCTTTCTTTCCTGTTTATTCCATACTAACTTTTATCCATCTATGAGAAATAAAAGCTCGCTGTGGCCCGTGCGTTGAATTCTTTGGCATATTTTCATTGCTCTACCCAGACCCCTAACCACCCCGACCCTTCAGCCCCTGAAGTCAAAGGGCACATACGACTTTATGGGAAAAGTGAGAGACTTAAAGGTTCCCCTTCACGCCGTCCTCCTCTGCATCCATGTGAGCCATGACTCAAGCCTGGATGTGGATGTAGCCTCTCTACCCTCAATATATGTAGACGGGGGCCCGAGTTCTTTACCTCAATTAACTTCAGAGTACTAACTCAGACTACTTTACTCAACTTTATCTTGAGTCCTTAAGCGGCCTGAACGCAGTCAAACATCACTTACTGTTAGGAAGCCACCTCGAAGAAATAATTAAGCGTACGCACCATTTAAACCATAACCACAATTACCACGGGGAAATCTGTGCAAGCCATTACTTCTTCACACCACCAAAATGATAAAGCACACTCACGAACCAACTTTAAATGAAAAATATTTCTTTTACTTAAATGTAAAAGGCAAAACAAAGATAACTCTCAGTGCGTTCTTGTGTTTTCACAAGTTTTGAGCTCACTTTGAGAGTTTTCTCGCAAACCACGCGGTTGTGTTCCCCTTCTCTTAAACCAAAGTAATTAGGTGCAGACAAACCAAATTCCAATAAGGATCAAACACACAGCGCGCACGTCTCTACGCTAAGCCGGCAAAATAACAGTATCCATAACAAAATTAAATAGTTGCAGGCCTGCTCGTGTTCGTTGAGACCAAAACCCAGCGGTCCCTTCACTCAGAAGGGAGCAGAAAACAAAAATAAAGCTGGTCAGTACCTTTCACGGGGTCGTCCGGAGATGCTAGCGGCCCACGCTGTCGGTTCAGGGGCTGGAGGTAAGAGGAGGGCCCACGCACGGAGCCTGAGGTGCATATCCGGGACGGCTCAGAGCCGCTATGGTATCTGATCACAGTCCTTCGTCTCCAGGCCGGAAAACGCTAGCTAACCTGAGTTAGCTAACCACAACCAGCCACCCGTCTGCGGCGCTAATTGCGCTCACTCTCTGTCACTGAGCGCTCCACGAGTTACAGTTCAAAAACACTTATTTGTAACTCAACGTGTCCTCTCACACATTCTCCTCGAGAATCCTAGAGGACACTTACAAAAACCAGCACGTGGCACCGTCACGCTCCGGCATTTCCTTCCTCTTTTTCCTCTTTAACCCCTCCCCCTCCCCTCCTGTTTCTCCTCCCATCATGCACCTGGTTGAACATGTTTCTTATCGGAGCAAAAACAAAATAAAACACACACGCCCTTGTAAGAGTTTGACATTTACCTGGGCGACATCTTCGGTTTATTCTCGTGCGCAGGGGAGTCTTTTATGCATTTTCTTTAACATATTAAATGCGCATCATCCAAAGATCAAATTGAAGTGCTGGGATTTCTCGACGCGCAAGTCTTTTTTTTTTTTACATCATTATGGGGACTGAAAGAGAAAAAAAATCGAGCCACAAAAGTGTGTTTCAAAGAGAGAGACGGGCGTGCGGGACCTCGCCAGGGCAGCTACCCTCCACCGCACACCTACACGGGCCTGATTACGTCGCAATTAATCCGCTTCCATCGCACATGTAAGAGGGCGAAAGGATCCTCCGGACGGCTTCCACCGAAAGTAAAAATTGATATTGCACAAACCTTCAAGAAGAATGAAAGATACCATAAAGAGAAGCAGGACCTGCGACTCACCGACGGCGATCACCTGCTCACCAGGTGGGAGCAGATTTAACTCTAAGTTAACTTTAAATTGAGCAAACTCAGAACCTTTGTGCTCCTTTAAGGGATTTTAAAGAGATCACAGCGTTCAGGGGAAACTAGAATCTGAACGAGTTCCTCAGACTTACAGAGACCCAGGGAGGAACGCGTGTGGATACACAATTCCTGTTTCATTTGTTACAGATTTTCGGGACCAATCACAGGCCATTAAGTGGCAAAGCTGCATGTTGAGGAAACACATGGAACACCTGAATCAGATCACAAACGAGAGGAGTAACCAGGGTGATACTCTGAGGCTATTTGTTTTCTTTTTAAATTTTGCTCTCTAAATTTTGCAGCCCCGATCGAGGCTTCACGCCGACTGACAGCTGCTGTGGGTGAAACACAGGAAGTGGAGGAGGCGTTTACAGACGTCTGCTTGCGTGGAGAGGACGCGTAGCACTGACTGTTGTTGGCTGTCACACACCGTACAAAAGTGTCAGTTATATGCGAGCGTGTGCGGCGGGCCAGCAGGTGTCGCCACTGTGCCGTCGGCACACTTCTCCAAAGGTGGGAACTTTGACGCGGGCGTTGCTGGACGCACTTTTTCAGCCGCACTTTGGCGACATGTTTGTTGAAGGGCGGACTTCAGCCGATCGGCGGTGGATTCCTGCACTTGAACCGAGTTAAAACAAACGACCTTGAAGCAGTGAGCAATAAATCCAGCAATTAAAAGAAGAATATGAAATCTTTTTTTTCAATTATTCACTGGAAAGCAACAAACACAACGGCGAGTGCATCGACAGCGCCTCAATTAGCGTCTGCGGCACGTGTGCACTGGCCTCTAGTGCAGGTTTTACAATTTATTTTTTTAAGGGCAAACTGATCACTGTGATTGGGGTGGGCGGAGCTTCGACAGCGTCGCTCTGTTTCCAGGCCGCTGCTGTGCAGATTCCGGCTCCGGTTACATCACGGGCGCAAAAATTCTGGCTCTTGCTCCGGAGGGGCGGGTGGACGCGCGGGCTCAGATTGCGGACCCTCGGCGGTTCCGCCTCCTGTCGGCGGCTCCTCACGGCGCCTGCAGCTCATTAGTGAGAAATGAAACGCCCCTGCAGGTTGAATTATGTGTTTCATAGGTGGCGCGCACACACACACACACACACACACACACAGTCACGTGGTCCATAATGTGCTGCGTGAATTATAATGTTGTCACCGCTGATGGGATGAAGCCTCGGCGTGATGCATGAACGTGCTCGCTCGCTCGCTCTCTCTCTCCCCCCCGCGGGCTTATTAGCGCCTGTCGGCCTCGTTAGCAGCAGTTTGCAGATGCCGTCTAGCTGGTAGTCAAATTAATGTTCTGGAGATGGTTTACATCCGTTTTTTTTTCTTTTTAATGAATCATCACACAAACAAAATCGCATAACAGCAGTGAGGGTTCATATTCATACTTACCCCCCCCCACTCGATCTAAAAACACGCACACTGATGCGATTTGATTCGCAATGAGCTCGGCGGAAGCCGCCTGTGAGAGTAAATATGAGTAAACGCGTGTGAAATCCACACGGCCCGATAATCATAGAGGAGAAGATGGACCTCAGTCACGGGAAAACAAAGCCGGCGGCCATCAGAGGACGCCGGTGCCCCCCCGGGCCCCCCTCAGCTCCCCCGGCCCCCTCCCGGCCCCCCCAGCCCCACTGCAGAGAAAATAATCCCACAAAACAAGATCAATTAAGGTCTGAATCCTCGGCCCCGCCGCCGTCGGGGGGATCCGGGGAGCCGCGGGTGGAATTGTTCTCCAGCGCAGATTCTTGTGTTGTTTAATCAGAGGTCTTTGATGTGAAAGTGGAGAGGAGGAAAAAAACCCGACGTACGTTTATATAATCTCGGCTTTATTTCGCCCGGTGATGGAGACGTTCCACACCGGAGCAGGAGACCTTCAGCAGGCATGTGGACTCAGACACACGAAGTATCGGACCGATTAAAACGGCGCATGATGACGGGTTTATTCTGGGTGAGCGAAACATCTCTAGCAGTAATTTTGTAATTCTTTTTCTGATAAACCGCAATTACGCACTTATCTAATGACGAATCTGCCGCCTCGCGCACAACCAGGATGTTTGCTTTAAAAATCCAAAATACTAAAACGTCGCTGAAATTTAACGAAATAAATAAATGGGAAAAAGATTTGAAAATCCAAAAGACATTTATTCTGCGCTTTTAAACGCTTTTCCTCGTTAACGCCCCCCTGCAATTATGCACTTATCGAATGATGAATGTGCCGTTTCACAGACGCCAGGTTGTTTGCTAAAAATACAAAACCGCCCTGTCTTTCATGCGCCATTTTGCAGCTTAGGGCCATCCCAAGATGACTGTGATTGGTTTAAAGAAACACACGCGCACACACACACACACACACACACACACACACACACACACACACACACACACACACACACACACACACACACACACACACACACACACACACACAGGCACACTTGCTTATTAATTAGAGGCACCATAACAGGCGGTGACTCATTCAGGTCCAACTGCTGGTCACCACATGTCTGTTCCTGCTTCAGGCTCAGCGTGGGTACACAGGGCATCTCTGGCTGGGTGGGGATGGTCCGTGGACCCGGTCCATCGCCTCCCCTCGGTCCATCACCCTCCACCCCATCGGTCGGTGGACCCGGTCCATCGCCTCCATCGCCTACCCTCCCTCCCCCCCTCGGTCGGTGGGTCCATCGCCTCCATCGCCTCCCCTCGCTCCTCTGAAGTCGCCAGCAGCATATTAGAAGTTCAGGGTTTGTCCAACTGCGAGGGCTGTTTACGACTTGGCTTCCCTCTCGGGTTTAAGAGTGATGAGATTTTGATCCCCGGCGTGGAGCTATTAGCTCCTCCGTCTTCCCCTCCGCTGAGCAGATGGCGGCGCACACTTCGCTCTCCATTTGGCCACCAAATGGGTGGCTGGAGGACAACAAGATGAAGGGAGGAAGTGATGGGCAGGAGAGGAGGAGACTCCCTTGTCTCCTTCTGCCCCCCCCCCCATCGCTGTTGACACGTGGCTCATTCAGCCACAGCAACACGGGGGTCGTCCGCGGGGGCGACGCTGACCCGCTGCGGCTAACGCGGGCCCGCTGACTGGGCCGGATCTGCGGCCGTGGTGCTCTGGACTTCCCTCCATCTGCATGTGGGATCTTCTGCTCAAAACAACCCGGCCGAGCCGCCGCCAGGGCTCCGACGAGTCCGGAACGCGGCGGCGGCCCCCGGCTGCCCGACGGCCACCGCGAAGCCGAGAGCCGAGGAAGCACCAGCAGGGATGTGGGACGTAATGATGCTTCGGAGGAAGCCCGGAGTCATCTGGATCTGTAAATTAATAAGCGGGCGGAAATATGGAGAGAAGTTCTAATGACATGAACGATTCCAGGATCAATCTGCCAAAATACTTCCTCGAATAAGGGCAGATGATTTTTTTTAATTTCTTTTTAAGGTTTAATTTCAGATTGTTGTGTGTTGTGCAGATGTTGTGTGAAATAAACATTTTGGGAGTTTCAGGTTCCCATATAATTAAAAGTAAATGGAGCACACTTCTTTAAACCTGAAAAAAAACCCATTAGATTATAACTATAAAAAAAAGCCCCCATAAAGCAGCTGTGGCATCAACCACGTGTAAGCTGAGACACTCAAATTCACCGCGAATCATCATCGCTGATGCCGTGTTTTTTAGCCGTAATGTTGCTGTTATGTTTGGACCGTGAATGCAAATGGAGGTTCGTAGCACAACAGCGACGTTTAGGCTAAAAACTAGTGGCATAACGACACGATAAGATGTTTGTTCCACTGTTGCTCGGTTCCTTTGAATGGTTTGAGCCAATCGCGTGTGACATCCATTCTGTCCCTGCGCATAATCATAATCAAATGACACGCAGTCATGGAATACGTCCGTCATCGAGAGGCTCATCCGGCTGAGTGGCTTCTGCGTGCCTAACTTGATGTTTCCCAGCGGAGAGCCAGGCCTCCAGCTTCTTCTTCGGCGTCTTCTCGGAGACATGGAATAGGCATCAAACAGCTCAGGACAACAGAGGTTCTGTCGTTAATATTCTGGGCCCGGTCGCGGTAAAGCCGCGCATGCTAATGATTTTAGCAGATAACTCCGCCGAGCCCCCGGCAGTGTCAGCGTCTGGAGTCGCTGCAGAATCCGTATGAAGTTCGACTTCTGAGAGCATCGGAGACGGGCGGCCTGTTTCGCGGCCGCTTCCCCCGGCTAGTTGAGTCCACTTCCTGAAGGCGCTTGCAGCCGAGCCGCTGCCGGCAGCTGCTCCCAAATGCTTAAAATCCAACGGCTGCGTTCAAATGTGGATCTAAATAAACACTCTTTAAAGTTCTAAACAAAGAGGCTTTCGCACTGGGGGGGTGAGCGGGGTCCGGAGGTGGCGGAGGTGGCGGAGGTGGCGCCTCATCGCGGGGAAACTCACAGATCCAGGAGACAACAGGATAACGGGCAGTTGCACTTGTGTGTGAGAGATGGTGTAAGGTGCATCAACAATGTGCATCAGTTATCAGCAACGGGCATCAGTCATGTGCATCAGTTACAGTGTGTATCAATTATGAGCATTAACAATGTGCAGCAGTCATGTGCATCAATAATGTGCATCAGTCCCCAGCAATGTGTGTCAGTTATTGATAACGTGTGACGGTCACGCGCCCCACTCGCCCCACGCGCCCCCCACGCGCCCCACTCGCCCCACGCGTGGGTAATTTAAAGGAACAGGCCCCATTAAAAGCGGCTCGGGCCTGCGACGCCGGCGGCCGCGACACATCCAAAATGAGGCATCAAAGCCGCGGCGCCAGCGGGGAACGGTGGGTACAGTTCCAAATTAGCGCGGCGGCACACTGACAAAACATGCTAATGGGATCCGTTTGCTTTGGAGAGGGGGAATAATGGCCGCCCTGCCCCATCAGATAAACAAAAGCCGAGCAGCCTAATTAGAGCCGGCTGTTGTGATGGATGAAAGGCGCCCGCCGTAATCGCGTGTTAATAATAAGAACAAGCGCTCTTTTGCACAACAATGGCGTAATTACCCGCGACTGTTTGACTGTGACCCGTTTAGGCGCAAAAAAAACCCAAAAAAACATCTGCAGCCGCTCGTGAGCGGCGTGACTCGCTGCGAACGCCTAAACTGTGACAGACGAGCGGATGTAACGGACGGGGGCGGAGCGCGCGCGAGCTAGCGGGCGAGCGAGCGGGGGCTCGGCACTGCGGGCAGGCGGCCCGCGGCGGGCCGGGGGCGGACGCGGCGCCGACGCGCCGGCGGCGCCATCAGATGCGTACTCGGAATACGACAACTCGGAGATGACAGCGCAGCCGCCTCTGAAGCTTTTACAGATAGAAACTGATTTCTGGGTGATTTTTGTTTCACATTTTCCCAGCAGCCACCTTGCTTTTTTCACCGCTGTGAGCATTAGCCATCTGTTAGCCGCAGAGCTTTAATATCTCGGTCCACATGTGAAGTTGCATGCTGCTGTAGCAGCCAGTCTCGTCCGGAGATCCTGCGCGCAGGCAGACAGCCCACTCTCTCAAAACGCGCCGAGCGGCCGCGTGCTCCCGCGGCGGCAGCGGCAGCGGCTACGCCGTTAGCGCTGAGCGATCGTCGCGCCCTTCAGTGCGCCAGCGAGACATTAATTCAAGAGTGAGGGGAAAAGACAAGACGAAAGTTTCAGTCTAAAGGGAACGCGGGCCATGACACCGTGATTTAAAGGCTGCTGGACTCAGCGGCCCCCTGCAGAGGCTCCGCCCCCAACATCCCACATGATGTGGAACAGCAAATACGACCAAATGACTCCAGCAGTGAGATAATTAATGCTCTGTCATAAGTGGTGAAATGTTGTTTATGGTCCTATTGTCACAGGACAAACAAGAAAACAATATTTAGGTGCCACCCACACTGAAAATATTACCTATATACTGAAGGCGATGAGCGGTCCGAGGTCCTGGTGCAGATACAACCAGGTACGGGTACGTGAGGAGAAGATCAGGGGAGAAGAGCTGGAGACCTCAGGCAGATGAGCTGGACCTACACGACCTCGGATGTGGTGCTGCACAGCTGAGAGGACCGGAAGGATCTGGATCCACTTGAGGAGGACCGTCATAAACACCCAGATGAGTTCCTTCACGAGAACATCACGATCCAGCAAATGGCTCCAAATGAAATGCAGATGTGCGACATGCGACGTGTTGAGATACCTTCCATAATGGCCGCAGGTCTCCACCCTCTCACCTGGTCCCGGGAGTTGGAAGTCACTTCAGAATGCCAGGAGGACATCGTCCGGACCGTTCCAGGAGACCTTCCCTCCCAGCAGGTCCTGTCAAACCCCGCCTGGTCCTCACAAGCTATGTTCGGTCGCTGCAGCAGAACGTTGTAGTTTTTATAAAGAATCTCAGCTGCCTCTGACAGCTGAGATTTGCGATTGGACACGTGGAAATGAAGATGTTGGGTTTTGCAGTCATAATTACAAATAAAAACATCGGACATTTATTGGGTTTACGTTTGCGTTTCTCACCGAGTGCCTCGAGTCACTTTTACGAAAAATTCATATCTGAGCAAATTCACACTAATACTGTACGTTCCTCGTTTGTCCTCCATTCTCATGACTGATTGGTCAACAGGGGCAGCGAGAGGTCAAGCTGTATTTACGAAGAAGCGCCCTCTGCTGGATCACAAGGCAAACTACTTCAAATTTTGCCCTTTTGGGCCGCAAACGCTGAACTCAAATAGGTCAAATCATATTATTGTTGGTTATTGTTGGATTTTACATGTGAAGTGGAATCGCTGCGGCGACTCGGGTGCCAGAGTTATAGCAGAAACTACAAAAAACAAACACATCGGAGGCTTAAAATATCTAATATCTATATCTATATGACATAGAATCATAAAGGATAAACAGCTTGACAGCGCCTCTGAGGTGGAACCAAAATATCTTGATTGCCCCCGGGTGGCTGCTAGCAGCGTAAGTCATAAACCCCGCCTCCTACATGTGAATTTGGGCGGAACGCCCACACGAATGATCCCTGGAGCTGCTCTCTTTCTGCCTGACACTTTTTCACCATGTTCCAAGTCTTCATTTTTCTAAGTTCGGTTTTGATTAGTTGCTTGACGCTGTAAAAAGGGGGCGTGGCTTCATGACTCACAGCATTTATGGACGTCCGTTAGGCGAACGTGACATAGGAACACGCTCGTGGCTAAGTTGGGCGGGCGGTTTCATATCCTGGATGGATGGCATCACCGGCGCTAGATGGCGGCGCCTGGGCGTCATTTTCATGCATCTCTTTGATGCATCTGTTTCCATGTCGTCATGGTTATGCAACAGCCCGTCCAGCTGGCATGCGCAGGCGACACGTCTGCTTTTCAATAAACCCAGAAAGGGGGTGGTTGGCGGGGGGGGGGTGACGGCCTTGTCCGTGCTCACTGACCAATCAAACGCCTGTCGGGAACGCCGCCTCCACTTTTGGGTCCACTGATGAGATGAGCATGGCGACCGGCATGGCGACCGGCATGGTCGCAGCCACGGTGACAGCGGATTCTGGGCCATTTTTCTAAACCTGATATAGTTTCTTCTAACCATGACAACCGTCTTGCTGGCATCGCCCACAAAGCTGTTTGATTTTCTTTTCATGAATAAAAGCGAACCTTGATGTGCATGTTTGACATCGTTGTGGAGCCAGAACTCGTTCCAGCTGGGCTGATATCTGGTCCAGGTTTATGGGCCGAAACCACTTGGATTAACACAAATGACTCGGCGCCAAAGTCACAAATCCGAATTCAGAAATAAGTCATCTGACAACGTGATGAACAATTTGTTGGATTACCAGATTAAGCCTGTGTCGACTGGGGCCACCGTTGCCGTGGGCGCCGCCTCCATCAAACATCAGCCACTGGCTCCATCATCTTTTCCTTTATTAATGACTCGCGTCAGGGAGGCCTGAGATAGGCTCACCTTTAATTTGACGCAGCTGGTTTCCGTGGCGACGCAAGGCCAGATTTATTCCAGGTGTCGAGGAGCGGCAAACCGGCGGAAATCCGCAGATGATCAGAGAGAGGATCTGCCGTGGTGACGTCATCAGCCGCTCGGGAAAATGGAGCTCTGGTTTCTGTTTGCCACATTAATCGCCTGCGATCGTTCCGCAGGCAGCCTGCTGCTGCTCCTCCTCCTCCTCCTCATCCTCCTCATCCTCCTCCTCCTCCTCCTCATCCTCCTCCTCCTCATCCTCATCCTTCTCCTACCCTCATGAGGCAAAACTTGAGCTCCTCAACCTGCCTC
>CAAKHG010018080.1:0-12219 GCA_901007715.1 Dactylopterus volitans
TATATATATAATATATATATATATATATATATATATATATATTTGAGGAACCGGGCGTATACACCAGAGAGAAATTACACGCCTATAAGTCACTGGATGCTTATAAATACATTGTCCCATAAAATCAAATAGTAGTTATAATAGGTGCAAGCATGACTATGTATAATATGACTGGGACACTGTGTACATGACTGTGCACCGTCTCTGGGACTGTGAGATATCACTGAGGCTGTTAAGAATGTCTTTGAAGATGATGTCATTGAGTGAACCAAACTGGGTGTGCGGGTATGGCGTACCCCTACACAACAATCGGGGGCCCTTGAGTCCGGAGCTGTAGTATTTACTCCCCATATGGTCATTGCAAATTCTGTGTTTTGAGATTTGGAATTTTGTCCAGACACGGAGCCGGTCGGGATCCCACAACACGCCGGTGGAATAGCGATTCGTAGAGCCGTATACGCAACAGCCAGACATGTTGATGCTGGGAACAGTTAGTGAATGCAAACCAGTTGCCGTCTCGTCTTTTGCCGGTCAGAACCGCCGTAGGACGCCACCGCTTCCGTTGCCAAGATGCACGCGCGCGCGCGACATTACACGACGTTGGCTGAAAAAGGGTCCATACGTGTGCTTGTACATGAAGAAAACGGCATCCACAGCGCTCAATGTACATACCGTTTAAGCTAAGCTCAAGATGAAACTTAAATTTCAAGAAGTGAAGGTAATGTAAAGGAAATTTACATCTCTCAAAAAAAAAAAAAATTCATGGTGATGATTATTGTTGAATCAAAATGGATGTTTTACGTGGAATTCATGGGCTCTGTTTCAAAGAGACATATTCAAATGCTACGACAAATCTTCAGTCAAGAGTTTGCCGCTTAAAAAGGACAAACGACTGTTTCAAATCAGCCACAACGTTAAAACCACTGCATGTTTGCAACGGGGTATAATACAACAGCCCTGCAATAGATTTTTCCCCTCAGAATCTTGAGTTTTATGTCGAATGTTGGTGAATTCATTTGAGAGAGGAGTCGACGTATTTTAATGATTGTTACTGGGACTGTAATTTGTGATGCTGCTGAACTAAACAGGGTTTATACTGATGGGTATCAGGGTGACAACATGTTCGGGCTGTTGCATCATCTTCTGCGGTGGTTTTAACGTTATGGATGCTGGGTGTACGTTCTGTGTGTCAATCAGTGTCTATTATGTTATCCTTTTTTTTTTTTTACTTGCTCAAATGTTACACATAACAGTACTGAGTGTGAGTCCAAATGCCTTGTTAATCAACTTGTACAAATATCAGTAAACCACCAATGCTTGTGGAACGTTTGCTTTTTGTGCTTCTTGAACTTCATAAAACCCCAAATAAGAACAAACCATTACGATAGAAAAAGACTATTTATTTTCACTGCCCACAAGTATTTATTTTAATTATTAAAATCTACAATAGGTTCTACTCTGTGTACTTGTGTAATAAAATGCAAAATGTGCACCAATTGATTGCCTCATGGTTTACAGTCTGTCGTAACAAAACCTGGTAAAATGAAATGTATGTGCATATAATATATATATCTATATATTTAAACAAACCATTTAAATTATCTGGGGGGAAAAAAAAAATACATATTACCCTGTGCTCATTAACGTCGAGATCTTTTTTAGGTACTTGTCCTGAATTCTGCAGCTGCAGCAGAAAGGCAGAGTTATGTCATGATGTACACACACATCAATAGTTTGGAGCACAGCGGCAGGTGACCGTACACTTTTACTGTACATGGTATATTTCTTCTCTTGGCTGATGGTATTTTGGTTCTCCGAGAGAATGCAAAAGGAATCTATTCCTGGGTTTCACTTTTCAGAACTGCAAAAAAATCAAAAAGGAAAAAAAAAAAAGATGTCTGAGCCACAATAAATCCACAAAACAAAGGTAAGAATTTGTTAAACTAATAATGATGTAACCTATTGCAGGTGTAACGGTACACGTATGAGCGTCACGGTTTCGGTGCACGCAGTCACACGTCAGAGACATCTGAAACCGGGCGGCGGAAATGCGCCTAAAGGCGGTTTGCCAGCTGCCATTAAACAACAGGAGAAGAGAAAGCGCAAAGCAACAGAGGAGCTACGACTGAGTTCAGATGACGCGCAGGAGTGAGGCGGATGTTTCCATCACCAGAGCTTAAATCTATCCTGTAAGTGGAACAAAATGAAGCAATACTAATGCATAAATTTTATTCTTTTTTTTTAACAAATCTTTTTTGTAGTTTTATAGCTTGACTGTGATTTACTATGTTTTACTTATGTAAGAGTGTTTTGTTCACTGTCCACTGTTAAATACAGTATTGGCTGTGCAAACTATCACAGGTAGTTGGAAGCAACACCAAGGGAATCAAACTCCTAACTTGCACAACTGTCTGAAATAAATGAAAACAAAAATTACGCATTTGAGGGTTTTTCTTGCCATTTTTCCTTGAACCGAACCATGAGCCCGAAACCGAGGTACGTGCCAAACCTCAGTGACCTCAGCGTGTACTGTTACACCGCTAATAGGTAGTAAATATGACTGAATAAAAACCTTTTAACAATTCTAAAACTGTGCTCACACCAATTAAAAGTGATTCTGTAATTTAAGAAAGCTAGAAAAATGGATTGCAACTCACATTTTTGAGGAACTCCTCGGCAACGATTCGAGCTCTGGCGTTGACGGAAAGCTTCATTTCACTAATCTCCTTATCAATTTCTTCCATGAAGTGAATAACAAAGTCCACCAGTTTATGCTTGTACATCTGTTCTGTGTGGAAGTTGGTGATGAGAAAACTGATGTCATAACCCTGCAAAGATAAACACGGCGTTAGCGGTCCATCATCGAACTTGGAGCCGAGTCGGGTTTAAACGTCAAAAAACTGATACTAAACTTTTAAATCACTTCACTGGATATTTCCTAAATATAGTTTTTTTTACTTAAAAAAGGTGTAAACCAGCGAATCAAAATTAAAAATTGTGAAAATAATGCTGCTCTGTTTAATTCTGTTTAATGTTACCTTTTCCAGGCAATCTAATTGCTGATAAAGCCATTTTGGGCGTGTTTTTCCAAGTTTGCACAAAAATCTTGCAAACGCGATCAAAAGCATTTCCCGCTGCGACGTACCTCCACCGGCTTCCTCCTCAGGATGAAGAAGTTCTCCGCTCGCATCATCATGAAGCGCATGAATTTATGGCACAAAATCTTCTCAATCTCATCGGCCTGATTGTTTGAACGAAAAATATTTGTCAACTTAATGAGTCTCCAGTCTCGAAAACGGGGGTCGAAAAGGTGTGACTGCTGGGATCTCCTGACCGACCTGCTTGACCGCGATGCTAACTCGGACTGAGTTGATTGAGCCCTCGATCAGAACTTTCTCCTTGTCGTTGCGGCTGACGATCACGGGCTGCAGGAGCAGCTCTTTGCTACTCCTGAGGGGGGACAGCGACAGTTTTGCTATTCTGCCATCAACTTTCTTAATGAGCCTTTTTGCGCGGTCATGGGAAACTCACCGTACTTCCACCTCTGGCTTGTTGTGTCTCTCCACCACCTGCGAGGAGAAATTCTCCAGGCAGAGGGCCGCCTGCAGGGTGGCGCGCACCGCGTTGAGGTATGGACGCAAGGTCGCCGTCTGAGGAGGGAAAAAGGAACAACAGGTGAGGCGAGTGATGAAAATCGCAATCTGCAGCCAGGTGTGACAGAGTGCCCACTGAGAGCGTATATTTAGAAATACACATTTTTTTCAAAAGGAGCATCAACCTCAAAGTTGTTTCTGGTCAGAGCGCGTCTGAATGACACAACCATCTTGTCACTTTTATTAGTCTCATGAGTCAACATAATCCAGGAGACCGCTCTTTTCTCGCCCTGAAATCATCAGTCTCAATGACATAAGGACACAATAAAATCTGATGATAGGAGATAACTGAATTCAAACCGCCGGTGTTGAGACGCAAAATGTCACCTGAAGTTTAAATAGTTCAGCAATTAGAAATTTTATTTTAAGTGTGTTATATGCGTTTCTATCGTTCTGTACAGACTTGGAAGCTGCACAGACAAAACACGGGCAGAGAGCATACTGACTGATGATTTACATGGCAGAATTGTTCTATCAAGAGGTTTATACCACCTTCCTCCTCCCAAATGAAATTTCATTCCGTTTGAGCCTGTTAATTCGTAAAGAGACGTTTATACAGGCCTTATCATTTTGGTTTAGGGCATTTAAACTAAATATAATTGGAGTATTGGCTTGAACATGCACTGATCAGCCATAACATTAAAACCACTGCACGTTTACCATAGGATATAATGCAACAACCCTGCAATAAACTCTCCCTTTAGGACGAAGTTTATGAGAGAAAGGTGTCACCCTCTCATATTCTGTCACCCTGATGCATGAGTGGGATGACCAAAATATTAGGGACACCTCTCAGTATAAATGTGTACCATTCAACATCAGCACAAATTACAGTGCAAATAACGATCATTAGAATATGTCAACAGCTGTCTGAAACAGATACAACTGATAAAAATTCAACATCAAAACTTATTTATTGCGGGGGTTTTTGCAATATGTCGGGATGGTAAACATTCAGTGGTCATAATGTTATGGCTGATCGATGCAAGTGCCCCTTTACATACATCTATGCATATACGCATTTGTGCCACAAAATATATATATTACCATTTTGTCTTAGAATCTTACTGAGACCACCGGTTGTTTGTCAACACAGCTGCAAGTTAATTCAATGCACAATGAAGCTGTCCTTCTTTTGACAATCAAAATACCAATATCAGCCACGCAAACCCATTAGCAGTTCGGCAGAAGTGACGTCAATCGCTGGACAAATCGCTGACAAATACTAAATCGATTTCGCACAAGCACCACTCATTGTTATCCCACGCGTGTGGGGCTGCTTTCTGCCGGTGAGAGGTCGAGGATGGGGGCTGTGCGTGGAGGGATACGTGGGCTCCTGCGCAGCGTCACAGTCTGCACAGCTGGATCCATCCGCGGCAGTAAGCTAGCTCTCCATCCCTGTTGTGGGCTGTCTAAATGACTTTAAACGCCGTTACCAGCCACAACATCGCCCAGAACGGACTTTGAAAAGCCGCGATAAAACGCTATAGCGCGAAGAGTCGTTTTTTGGGACCATTACGAATCAGAACTCCTGTCATCTCCGGCGGTTTTAGCATGAGCGCTACAGCTAGCCCGTTAGCTTACCACTGGCTTTGCTGTTTAAATAAGAGCAATGGGAAGCCGCCGTTGCAGCTTCGTGCACGAGTGCAACGTCTGGCGATGGGAAAACATCAATACGACGCGATGCATGTAAGAGCGAAACTGTTTATGAGCGCATACGTGCAATTAATCTTACCATTTCTCTGTCGGGGGAGGCGGCTAAAAGCGGAAGTGGCTTCTCTTGTCGGAGCTTCCGGGAACATACCGGAACTCAGTTCTGCCTCCGGGCTGCCGTATGTGTGTGTCACCACCGTACACAGTCTATAGCGAGTTTGTCCGTAGAGGACCATTTAAAAAAACAAAACAAAACACAATTTTCATTTATTTCGTCCAATAAAGTCTGAGGATGCAAAAGTGATGATATTTGAGCTTCTTTTTTTTAAGGAATTAGGTTCTCAAGTTGAAGCTCTACCGAGACATTTATGCCCAATTTACAGCTTCATTCTTTTTACTTGAATAGAAAATTTTCTGCATTTCTTTTTAAGAATTCAATCCCACTCCCAGCATCCACAGTTTTTATGTAGTGTGCATTAGGGAGGTGTCAAACACGCCTGAGGAAGAGGAGAAAGTGATGACAGCTGTGGGGTCACATCAACCACCACACACAAAAAAGCCTGGTCGCAGAAGTTGTAAAAAAAAATCCAAGACAAAGTATAAGACAGCTGATATATTCAAGGGTTTTATTATTTGTTGCCCCAATTTCCATTGACAACATCATTGGCATTGCAGTGATTTTTTTTTTCTGTAAGGACAAGGAATTATACCAGGGCAAAAAGTTGGATTTTTTTTGTTTTTTTTGTTTAAATGGAAAGAACATCCATTTCAATTCAACCTGCCAGCCTTTTACCTTTACCGCCCATACATCGTAATACACAATCCGTTAAAAATATTAAGTACTTAGCCAACCTGAGCTACAAGCAGACAGAGAGGACAGCAACAACAAAGACATGACAGATGACAGATGTATGCTGTGTTGGTGACACGTATTGTAATTTTATAGCGTTGAAAGATGTGTGATGGAGGAGCTAACACATACAGTAGTAATAGTTGCAGTACAAGTTACATAAAAGGCAAATATTAATATGTCAAGGGTGTCGAGATTTACACTGACTGCATTGCCAGCTTTTGCTTCTTGTCTACGTAGGGACATTTGCGAGGCAGTTATAAACCCATTAACACACATCCAAGATGGGGGCGGGTGGGGGTCAATACAATCACCAAAGTGTTCAACAGATTCTCAGGGGAAATTTGACAGGGTAAAGTGAGGAGGTATGATTGGCTTATCAAAAAGGCATGTAGTAGCAGATGTTGCCCAAAATCAGTCATCCCTCTATGTTCATAACATTTAAAAGGCAAAATCATAAGAAAGTGCAAAAAAAAAAAAAAAAAGTT
This sequence comes from Dactylopterus volitans, assembly GCA_901007715.1. Taxonomy (NCBI): domain Eukaryota; kingdom Metazoa; phylum Chordata; class Actinopteri; order Syngnathiformes; family Dactylopteridae; genus Dactylopterus; species Dactylopterus volitans. Next base: position 6,645 of record CAAKHG010018080.1, read on the forward strand.
TCAGATTGGCTTGAGAAATAACATAAGCCAATTAAAATATATAAGTGTATATATATATATTTGTATATATAGGGTTTTTTTTGTATTTTTTTTCACGACAGGCGGTAGAAATCAATCAGAAAACAGGAAAGAGAGAATAGGATACTTGGGATGCTGAGCTTAGCCAACATCGTCTCACATTACAGAGCATAAACCAGTCCAGCTACAGTTCCCAATTGCACTTTTTTAACATGACTCCCTCAAGCCCCCCCCCCCTCAGTGTGAGAGTCAGACAAATGGAAAGGCAGGACAGGAGGTCACTCACTATCGGGTCAGGGACTGTGAAGTCAAGAGTGGGTGTCATTCTTCGCTTGTGTGATCTTTGGGCACTGGATTTGTCAGCGTATTTTTTTTTTTAGTTTTTTTTTTTTACAGGAGTACGCTAGTGTATTAATTTGTGCACTAAGTGAAAGGAGGGCAAGGGGCGGGGAGGGGGGGGCGTACATCCATGTGCAGCTTACTGCGTGAGGGGTTGTGACCATGGAATGAACAGTGGCGTGTAGGAGGAAGACCAGTAGGGAAGTGCTTTCCCTGGGAGCGGGGTGTAGGTGATGTAACTGGTGACAGGGTGTTTGAGAAAGCCAAGACAGAAGATGGTCCATGTTGTCCCTTAACAGCTGCAGCTTTCTGCTGAAGGTTTAGCTCTGTCATTTCTATCCAGTTTTATGGGCTCTGGGAATTCATTATACAGCTCCACCTCTGTCTCCTGGCAGGCATCGAAAGAGAGAACACGATCAGAAAAGGGAAACAGAGTAAACCAAGTGCATTTAAAATTATTCACTGTCACTGTCATACAAACAGCGCCTTGTGAGATGCTAAAAGCCAAGGTATACTCATTTTTTACCTATGAGCGAGAGGGACTCACCTGTTTCAGGGCGTTACGTGCAATTGTCTGGAATGCCTGTTCTACGTTTATAGCTTCTTTGGCGCTGGTCTCAAAGTAGGGAATGTTGTTCTTACTCTGACACCAAGCCTGGGCCCTTTTGGTGGCTACCTGTGGGCGAATGACAGGGAAGAAAATTCATTAACATGTGGAGCTGAATTTTCAAGGTTAGAAGCCAGAAAAGTGTAACTTAATAGGGGTGTAACGGTTCACCAAACCAGCCGTTCGGTTCAAACTCGGACATTTAGCAGTCGCTTGAATCCGTGGTTTTCAACAACAGAAAAGGGACGCATGTCCAACGCCATAAAAACCCCAATAGCATTGGTAATTGCTTTCGCTTGCTCAGATTTCAGAAGTTTCATTTTGAAGGCTTCGTGAAGATCTGGCTATTGTCGTGGGGTCGTCGCTGCTGCGCCGGGCTGAGCGAGGTTTCTGTCGGCGTGATATCTCTTCATATGCGCTAGCATGTTTGAGGCGTTACCCCTCGCTCGCACAGACGGTTTCGCTGAACACAAACGACAAATAACTTGCGTCTTGCTAACAACACGACCACCAGCCTCTGTAGTCTCAACTGGAAATCCAAAATGCCTCCACACAGACGCCCGAAGAGCCGCTGGAGGGTCTGCTAGTTCAGGTTTGTCCGCCATCAACACACGTGAGAGGTTATGCTGCATTCAAGTGCTCCTCGTAATTTTGACAAATCGCTGTTCAAGATGAGAAAACGAGTCACTAAACCGAACTCCTCTGAACCGCCGTTTAGCGGTTCGGTTCAAAACCGTTACACCCCCAGTGCAGAACCATTTTTAGGTTAAGTGGAGTATGTTTGCCACAGGCCAGAAACACAAGTCAACATATTGCTTAAAAATGGTTAAGTATCAAGTGCGACACAACAACTAGCCCAAAATCCAATATCCATCCCTGAAGAGTATTAAGATTGCAATGTGGATTCCTGGTTCCTAACGAGAGGATGACGAGGATCCACACCTTTACTGACCACGCCCAGTGAAACCAGCTTTCACCATTTTTCTCACCACTTCCGGGTGGCAGATAAGTTGTGAGCCTGATATTAATATTTCATCTTTCAACAGTTGATTAATCACCATGTAACATAACAGCTTAATCGTTAATTTGAAGTTGTGCTTCCGGCCAGCTGGCAAGTGCAACTCCAATATTTACGGTCTTATCATTGTTTCTGGGCTCTATAAACCCCTAAGGGAATTATCAGCTGCTTATATTAACCGGCTACTTGCTTCCTGTTTACTATCCAGTGGTGAGCAGGTGGTGTACGGTGGGTCTTTAGAGCTATTTGCCTGAAAGCTGCCTGCTATCACCAAAAGATACTCTATTAAAGCAGTAAACCGGAGTCTTAACTGCAGGCATGTCAAATGTGTTTTTCATTTGCTCGTCACATGCAACATTCACTCTCGCTCTATTCAATGCTGCCACCTTCACTGGGTGTGTGCAGCTTTGCATCCAAGCTCCGTCTCACGTGGTTAAGCTGACACCCAACTGTTTTGTTTTTACTACAATATTTTCTTGTCGATACATGTGGAAACGCATCGTTGATGCTCAGTTAACAAGGCACAAAACCAGTATTGCCATCTACATATATTTCAACGTTTAACCGATTTACTGTATTTCGCAGAGTGCAAAGACCCAGGCAACGATATCATACTGCTATAATTATTAAAATTATAAAATATTAAACACAGACAAAGGTGCCGCATTACAGACCCACTCCTGCTGTGCCACTTTTCGTAATATAAGCTACAAACATACTGTGAGACTACCTATCAGAAGGAACTGCATACATAACGTTTCACTGCTCCATTGCTGCTTAAAATGCATGGATGAACCTTGGCCAGCACTTGCAGTCACCTCAGTCTCACATGAATGCTGTCGTCCCTCGAGCGTGATGGTTATGTCATGATTCCAGTCAAGAAACAGAATTAGAATTAAGCAAAACAGAAAGCCACTGACAGCTCAGCTCGTCGGCTGTAGAGCTCTGGAAAGCTGAGCTCGCTACAGATTCAGGTGCTAATTCTCAGTTGGTTCATCATTAATAAAATTCAGGTTGTGCAAAAGTGTTAAAAAGGAGCCCATCAAGACACTGAAACATTTGATACCCACCTGTCTATTCTCCAAGTCAATCTTGTTGCCTAGCACCACAAAGGGGAAGTTCTCAGGGTCTCGGGGGCTGGCCTGGATCAGAAACTCATCCCTCCAACTGTCCAGTGTCTTGAAGGTATTGGGTGCAGTCACATCAAACACCAGCACGCAGCAGTCTGCGCCGCGGTAGAACGCAACACCCAAGGACTGGAACCTCTCCTGGCCAGCTGTGTCCCAGATCTAGCCCGCCACAAAGAGACCAGAAGCTTAGTCAATGAACCAGATTACGAATGCGAAGCCTGCTACAACTATCATTAACCACAATGCCCTGAAAGGAATCTAGAAACAGCATTATGCTTTCAATGCTTGAACAGTTTACAGTTCTCATCGTGGGACACAACTGCACCTGCATTGTAACGAGCCGGTCGTCCACCATCACCTCCTTGGTCAGGAAGTCCGCTCCTATTGTAGCTTTGTACTGGTTACTGAACTTCTTGTTCACATACTGGTTCATGAGGGAGGTCTTCCCAACACTGAGGGAGAAGAGAACAAGATACCGTAGATGGTAGAACAAGAGCACACATTTTGGTACAGGTTGAGAACCGGCATGACATTTGAGATTTAAAGTGACATGCATGAATGTACAAATACTGTGAGAATACCATCAGGGATTCTGTAGTTTGATGTGATACATTGATTTAAAGCTCCTTTTAATTTTTTTTTTTTTACCCTGAACAGCTTAAATATAATACATAGGACATTCCTGTAATCTTTACTTTAGGTTTTTTATTTTTGTATTATCAGCAGTGAAAGTTTCTACCTGCTTGGGTATCATAATGGCATTAATGACATTGCTCACCTGGTCAAAGTATCTTCAGGATCAAGTGGTAACTATAATAAATCATCAATAGTCTGTAAAATATTTTGTTGCATTATCTCTGTCAAAGTTCTGTTGCTTGCAGTCAAAATGATTACAAACTATTCTTAAGAACACTTGTGAAACACCAAGTGTCTTAAAATAGTCTTTGCATAACTCAGGCAATTAAAGTGACAGAAGCAGTACTGAGCATGCAGGAATTTAAAGTAATTCTCTTTGTAGGTACAGTAGGAGCTGTGAAGAAAAAAATAAAAAGCCGGGCTGCATTTGTAGGGAGCAGAGGTCTAACCCTGCCCGGAGACAGCTTAAAGTGCAGTAACTGCTTATGCCGACGAGGAAGTAGCACTAGCACAAATATTCGACTAAAAAAATAATTCCATGACATGCAGGGGTTTTCCTGATGCACTTTTTAAGAATGGATATGATGGATGAATTTCTACCCTGATTGCTGGGTTTTACATGTAAGACATGAATATCTTAGGACTCACCCAGAATCACCCAGGATGATGACTTTCAGGAGCACTTTCTTCCTGGATGTCATTCTCCCACGCCTACACAAACACAAACAGGAGAAGCTTTAACATCCAAAGTCAAAAATATCACGCCAACTTGCCAGACATGACAGCCATGTATTGTTCGGGAACTGTAATGTCAAAACACGAAGCCTATGTAGACAACTACAAATTTGTGTGTGCGGATATATGCCCCTCGACCAATCAGATTTGAATACCATTCATTCCTGTCATGTGCTTCCTAAGCTGTTGGGCAAATCACGAGGAACACATCATTCGTTCTCTTTCTCTCATAAACCAGGGGAAGTTACCACTTAGAGAACTGAGTCCGTCTGCATGCTGCAAGTCCAAACCGAGTCACACTAAACAACTGATAAGTGTGATAATCTCAGTGCATTATCATACACGCACAGCATATATGACTGCCATAACACTGCCTAGTTGTGTAAAATTCACTCATTTATAAAAGCATGAGGAGATACCCTGTATACATAATGTATATAAAAATGACTTGTCGCACTTAAGTGACAAGGAATAATTTTTTTTTTTTATTATTATTATTGCACACTTAAATGTGCAATTCATGCACATTTTAGTGTGCAAATTAAAATTACACTGCTTGTCAAGAAATTAAAAATGTATTGTTTGATATGTATAAACCCCTGGTTCGGGTGAATCAGTCAGCATAGCTTCACATTGCTGTGTGCAAGAACTGTTGTTCAGCATTAGACTGTCTGTGTAGCTTCTGAACTGTTCAAACGCCACCAGCTAAGAGCACCATTTTGCAGCAGTCATAATGAACCAAGAACTAATATACTGGCCAAAAGAAAGGACTGAACAAATTGTGTGCTGTCCTCCTACAACTTATGCGACTACATGTTGAAAATTTCAGCGATTTCATTCAACCATGTTATTACAAAATTCATCAAGTTAAAATTGTCCTTTAACAAATGTCCCAATTACATAGCAGGAAAAGCTAAAACATGAGATAAATATTCTAAATAATTCATTTGTATTTTGTGAAAATAAAATCAGAGGTTCCAAAAATGTTTTGTGGGTCAATCTGCATAAGTTTTAAAGTGAAGGAATGAATGAAGGAATACCATTTCCGGGTGGAGGCTCACCTTTTATCTACAACATAATACAATTATATCA
>CAAKHG010018081.1:0-16687 GCA_901007715.1 Dactylopterus volitans
TGCTGGTGTTCTGCCTGAACAGGTCTCCACTCGCGCTCAGGAGCATCTCACCTTCCTTCGGATAGAAGTTAGCCGCCAGGCAGGCGTGAGGCCCCGGCGAGGCCGGTGGCACGGGATTCTGCAGGAACATCGTCGGCGCCACGTCGGTCGTATCTGCTCGGCGGCAAAGACAAAGATCTTAAACGTGTGCGGAGACCCAACAGAAGCGTGGAAGCATGACAAGACCCGATGAAGGACTTTGGGGGAAAGAGCTTGTAAATCTCAGGAGACAAAAACCCGACATCACAACACCCGAACGTTTCATCAGCTTTTCAAAAAGAGAATAAAGTTACACTGGAGGTCAGCCGTAATCTACGCTCGTAATCTGATCCAGCTGCTTTCGGGTCTTTACATGTACCATCATCATATTATTATAGTGACTATTATGCTGCTTCCGAGACAATTCTTAACAAACAGTGAATCCGGCCGACGCGCTCCGACCTCAACCATGTTCCGCTTTCTTCGGCCCGAGTCGGACATTTGTGCATCCATGCGAGACGCCGCTTTTGCCGGTCAGGTCTGAGTTACGTTGAGGCTCATTAACGCTCACGGGGAACGAGTGGAGGAGGCGACGGTCTCTTTTCACACAAAGAACACGGAGCTGGGGTTTTTTTTCTCACTTTCTCACTCTTGTTCTTCAAGGTTCTTGAAGGTTCTCCACAGCAAAATTAATGACACGAAAACATTTGCATATAAAAAAACTGACGTTTCGACTTTCAGTCGCAAATCGTTTGTTTCTGGAATCTTCCTCCTGAAGCTCCTCGTCATCGTTCCCTGCTGCTCACTTTCCAGGCGACTTTCTAACCATTTAGGTTGGAATTCAAAGTTCTTTAAATATTCAGCGTTTTGCCATTTGGATGTAAACAGATTCAGGCTTTAGAACCAGTTATTACCCTCATCATTATCATTAGCATTAGCAGTTTGAGCATTTCATGTCTAAAAGTTCCTCTGGTTCCAGATTTCTGCAGAACCTTCTGGACCAGAACCGCCATGTGGACATGAATCATGCATAAGAATAAAAATCTGGAGTTCTTACTTGCAGGCACGACGGTGAGCGTGATGGCTTTCCCGAACGTGAGTCACGGTGCTGCAGGGCTGTACAAAAACCTCCAGCTGCCAATCGCTTGTAGAGCAGGTCCAGGTTTGTAAGACCACCTCCACGAGGTCACCACCAGACTGTGGATGTTGAGGAGGAGCAGGACAGTGGAGGTGTGAGCTTAAGTAAAAGAATAATAGAAGAATCTAGAACCTTCCAGCAAACATGAGGAGACCAGGAGGAGACTCGGAGTCGTCCATGAAAACGATGATGGTGTTCCCAGGCAGAAGAGAAGTGTGTGAGAACAAGCCTGAACCAGGATGGACCTGGCTGGTTCTCCTGGTCACTCGGGATTTTTGTCCCGGTCTTCAAATGGTGAGCGGGCAGGTTTTTGTCAGGCGGCTGTGGATGTTCAGTCACTGTGGTAACCAGCCAGTCACGGTGAAATACACCCGTACAAAAACCAGCAGCAGCAGCTGCCGGCAGAGAAACCACCAAACCTCTCACACTCATAGCTGCAGCTCGCCTTCGCGCATTTCACAATTGTCATAACTGTCTGTAAAAGCAGCTGGACGGAGCAGAAACATTCAGTTTCTCACCATCGACGACCACCGGCAGTTTTATATTTGAAATAAAATCCCAAATTAATCGCTTGCAGGGTTTTTTTTTTAAAGAAAAAAAAAGAGGTTCATTCATGGTCTAAAAATCTCATCTCATCTCATAGTCTTCCGCTTATTCCGGTTCCAGGTGGCGGTCATGCTGGAGCTGATCCCAGCTGACAAGGGGCGAGCAGCGGGGTACAAACACCCTGGACAAGTGGCCAGCTCATGGCAGGACCACATGAAGGACAGACAACCACTCACACTCACACACACACACACACCTACAGGCGATTTAGAGGAGCCAGTTAACCTCAACATGCTTTTGGAGGTGGGAGGAAGCCGGAGTACCCGGAGAGAACCCAAGCAGGCACTGGGAGGAAGCCGCAGTACCCGGAGAGTACACAGGCACTGGGAGGAAGCCGGAGTACCCGGAGAGAACCCACGCAGACACGGGGAGAGCATGCCAACTCCACATCGAAAGATCCCAGGCTGGGAATCCAACCTACCACCTTCTAGCTATGAGGCAGCAGTGCTAACCACCCGCACCACCGTGTTGCCCGTGGCCTTAAAATGTCTTAAAAAATAGCAATAATCTATTTTTATCATTTTATCATCTATGAAATATGCTAATCTGGCCCCGCCCCCAACAAGTGAAAGACTTGTTTCTCTCAAACTTCATCAGCTCAGCAGCAAGGTGGGCGGAGCATTTTAGCAAAGGTCAAGTGTCAAAAATACAGATTCAACACATTTGTTGAAAGAATTTCAGAGAAACCAGTTGCTGCGTTTATTCATCTGCCGGAAACCTCACATTTTTTGACCATTGCCTTACATCACTGCTGTCAGCCATAAAGGCACAGTAACCTGCCATCACATAACAGAGTCCAGCAGGGCACAATAAGAACACAAAACTTTTTCAAATATAACATTTCCCCACACACTTCATTCAGCCCACACCAAGTGTCACTATCACCCGAGTGGGACCCTCATTCTCTGAGGGCGTACTAGCCGTGAAGCTGCGTCGGGCAGTGCTGGTGGGTATGCCCCCACCCGGTTGGCTCTTGGCCTGGGCTGCTAACCAAGACAGACGTGGGGGACAGAGGCGATGCAGGTGCTGTAGGGGCTGTGACTCTGTGCTGGCGATTTGCATTCCAACGAGTCCCACTTTCCAGTCTGAAGGTGATATCAGCTGCTTAGTCACCCGCGGGGGCTCTGACCAGTGTGGCTGCAGCTTATTTTGGCGGTGGAGGCGTTTGATCCAGACCCAGTCCCCTGCAGAGAGTGAGGGGGTTACAGTTACGTATCAGCTCCTCAACATCGGAGTCTATGTGGGGCCACAGCACTGTATCACGGCAGCACTGCTTCACCCTGACCATCCCCCAGGCACCCCTCATGCATGTAGTACTCTGGACCTGAGAATATTTGGAACGACTGCACAGTGGCCACGAGCCAGGCGCATTGGCCCCCAGCAGGAGAGCTTGTCGTGGAAGCACTAGTAGGGGAGCAGCTTGTCATCCACTTTGGCAGCCCCACGGTCCTGGACGTAGGTATGGAGGATCGTGAGGGCCTCATCAGCGGCTGAGGCCTGCTGCAGCTCCGTCAGGGTGGCTACTGAACTGAGGGCCCTGTGCAGGATGTGGAGCAAATCTTCGTTGCTCCCTGTGTCCGATGTCACGCTGCACGTCTCCTTCGTCACTAGCACAGCTCTTGACAGGAGGCTTGCCACTGTGTTGGTCCACCCATGCAAAAACTGCAGACTGAGGTTGTACTGGTTCAGCCAGTCAGCCCACCTCAGCAGTCTTACGGGCCTGTGCCCCGAGCTTTGGCTCGCCAGCAGTCAGCACTTATACCCCCCGTATAGGTAAACCTGCCAGCATTCGTACACCCACAGGCTAGCCAGGGCCTCACTCCCCCCGCCGAATACTTCCTCTCTGCTGGTGTAAGTGCCCATGCGGCAAAAGCCACAGGGCGTTCCTCCCCCCTTTGAGTCTGGGAGAGCACAGTGCCCAGCGCCACCACAGAGGCGTGCAGGTGACCATGGCGGGCGCGGTCAGGCTGAAACATGTCAGGGTGGGTGGGGATGCGAGCTGCTGTTTGGTGCTGCTGTGGCTCCCCTAAACATGCAACCAGACATCAGTCATGCCCTGCCTGGGGGAACGTTGTCTTCGCTGCCACAGGGTGAACCATTTTGCACGCTGCTGTTGCCATAGATACCGCACAGACCTCACAGCCTTCGTTCAAGATCTGCACACGCCGTGTGGGCACGGACACAGGGGGGAAGTGTCAACCCTGAACAAATACACCCATGATCGCTTCTTCAGGCACGCGCCTCTGGAATCAGCAGCGAAACCACTGTTATGCTACGGCCATTTTCCCATTTCTGGGTGTGACCTGCCTCCGTGTCAGACGTCCTGGACTGTTGAAGATGCTTCTCTCAAAGACAAGAACCTTTGATTAGATTCTTCTTCATTCAGTTTTGATGCCCCTTCGCCAGACGTGGCTGGAGGCATTAAATGGTGACATCTCAGAAATGCCTGGTAGGAAAATATTCAAATTAGGCAGAAACCTCCGTTCGGTCGCAAGGATGAACCACTTCTAGTTTGGTGGTCAGAGGTCAAAGTTCAAGTTTACTGCAACCCCACATTCATGCCAGGAAAGTGAATGGGACATCTCAGGAATGCCTGGATGGTTTCATTCAAATCTTTAACAAACTTGGACCTTCATTCCAATGAGTAACTTTATTTATTCTTAAAACAGGACAAGCGGCGGCAGCGAGGTACTTTACGGTTTGTTTATGAGGAACCATGCGAACGTCGCCGCCCCTCCAAGATACGGGAGGTTTTTGTCACAGTGTTAGACTGTCTCCACTCACTGTGCCCGTAGACACGGTGAAAACTCGTCGTACAAAAACTGTTCAACAGTTTTTCTATGGGAGGCAAACTGCAGCAGCTGAACGTGGCTTGAGGTTATTTCCCATCAACCCCTGTGGCTGCTTTGAAGAAGGAAGGCTCTATCATGAAGGAAGCACCTGGGACCCTCTGAGAGACAAATCTGATGAGTGTCACATGACGTGTTTGCCTGAAATAAACTTGTGCAAAGGCGGCGTCAGATTTGATGGTGACGATAGCTAAGAAGGACCAGAAAAATGAAAACTGCTAATTGAAAGCTGAAAAATATGAATGCAAATTTCAAAATAAAGGCTGAATATTTTTCAAAGTCAAAGACTTGAGGGGGAAAAAAAACTTTATTTTTAGTGAATCTTCAAGTAGTTCAACTTGTTCTAATGTAAGAAGTTTAATATTTCACAAAAATTGAGAAGAAAGGAAGAAAGTTGAACAACACAAGCTTAAAAAAAAATGATAGCTGAATGGTTTCTTTGGCTCGACGTGTTCAGATGTGATCAGAAGCCGAAAATGATACAGAAGACGACACAGGAGGCCTTGCTGGCTGCTGTATTGGTGATAAACCCCATCACTCACCTGAGGTGGGCAGGGCTTAGGGTGGGGCTTAGATGCCATGCCTCCGTTTCCTGATCGCGACTGAGCAGACTCTGACTGTCATGACATCCCCACAGCAAGACAGGTGTTCCCAGACCCCCAGGCGTTCCCAGGCCAGGCGAGAGATATAATCCCTCCACCTGGTCCTGGGTCGGCCACGAGGCCTCCTCCCGGTGGGACATGTCTGGAACACCTCTAACGGGAGGCGTCCAGAAGGCATCCTGACCAGATGCCCGAGCCACCTCAGCTGGCTCCTCCCGACGTGGAGGAGCAGCGGCTCTACTTTGAGCGCCTCCCGGATGTCCGAGCTCCTCACCCTATCTCTAAGGCTGAGCCCGGCCACCCTGCGGAGGAAACTCATTTCGGCCGCTGGTATTCGCAATCTCGTTCTTTCGGTCATGACCCAAAGCTCATGACCATTGGTGAGGGTTGGAACGTAGAATCAAGAGATTCACCTTTCGGCTCATGTCCTTCTTCCGCACGACAGATCAGTTAAGCGCCCGCATCACTGCTGACGCCGCTCCAATCCGTCTGTCGACCTCCTGCTCCATCCATCCCTCACTCGTGAGCTCGAAACTCGAAAGCCTCGAAAGCCTTCTGCAAGTCCACATAACACATGTGGACTGGTTGGGAAAAGTCCCACTTCCCCTCAAGCACCCCTGCAAGGGTAAAGAGCTGGTCCGTGGTTCCACGGCCAGTTGAAAGTTGAAACACCCTCTGGTCTCCTTTCTTAAAGATAGTGCCCACCACCCCAGTCTGCCACTCCAAGGGCACTGGCCCGATGACCACGCAATGTTGCAGAGGCATGTCAGCCAGGACAGCCCTACAACATCCAGAGCCTTAAGATACCCTGGGCGGATCTCATCCAGACCCGGATCTCCGCCACCGCAAAGTTGACGTCACCTGCCCCAGGTGATATCAGCAACTCCCCACCCCCACCTAGAACGGTGTGGACAAGTTTCCGTCTGTCGCTTCTGAGACGCCGGAAAGTTTTCCAGCATCCCTTCGGGGCCGACTGAAAGTCTTCCTCCATGGCCTCACCGAACTCCTCCCACATCCGAGTTTTTACCTCTGCAACTGCCTCGGCCGCGGACCGCTTAGCGAACTGTTACTGATCAGCTGATTCTGGAGACCCACAGACCAACCATGACCTGTAGGCTTCCTTCTTCAGTTTGGTGGCTCCCCTCACCTCCAGTGTCCACCATCGGGTTCGGGGGGTTACTGCCACGACCAGCACCAACGACCTTGTGGCCGCAACTCACAACAGCCGCTTCAACAATGTCCCCCACGGTCCCCGGATGCAGTTGAAGGTCTGTCAGAGGTGGGAGTTTGAAGACCAACTTGATGGGTTCTTCCACCATGCGTTCCCAACAGACCCTCACTATCCATTTGGGTCTGCCAGGTCTGCGTGGCAGCTTCCCCCGCCACCTGATCCAACTCACCACCAGGTAGTGATCAGTTGACAACTCAGCACCTCTCTTCACCCAAGTGACCAGAACATATGGCCACAAATCAGATGACACGACCACAAAGTCAATCATTGACCTGCGACCTAGGCCGTCATGGTGCTAAGAGCACCGATGAGCAACCTTAGGTTTGAACATTGTGTTAGTTATGGACAGACTGTGACTAGCACAGAAGTCCAACAACTGAACACCACTCGGGTTCAGATCGGGCAGGCCATTCCTCCCAATCACGCCCCTCCAGGTCTCACTGTCATTGCCCACATGAGCGTTGAAGTCTCCCGGCATGGACTCCCCAGTCGGAGCGCTGTCCAGTGCCCGTCCTAGGGTTTCCAAAAAGGGTGGGTACTCTGAACTGAAGGACCGTAAGCGCAAACAACAGTCAGGACCCATTCCCTGACCTGAAGGCGTCAGGGAGGCTACCCTTTCGTCCAACCGGGAGAACCCCAATGTACAGGCGGAGAGGCCGACTATATCTAGTCGGTAGCGCTCAACCTCCCCCACAAGCTCCAGCTCCTTCCCCGCCAGAGAGGTGACGTTCCATGTTCTGAGAGCCAGTTTGCATAACGGGGGATCAGACCGCCAAGGCCCCGACTTGGTCCGCCACCCAGTCCACATCCACATTGACCCTCCATGTTCCTGCTGTGGGTGGTGGGTCCACTGGGGGGATGCCCATGTAGCCGGTTTGGGCTGGGCCCGGCCAGGCCCCATGGGTGTAGGCCCAGTAACCAGGCATTCACAATCAAGCCCCAATCCCAGGCCTGGCTCCAGGGTGGGGCCCCAGTGTCCCTCCGGGCCGGGTACACGTGCTTCTGCTGCTGTTGTTCATGAGGGTCTTCTGAACCATTCTTTGTCTGACTCCTCGCCTAGGACCAATCTGCCTTGGGAGACCCTACCAGGGGCAAAATGCCCGGACAGCATAGCTCCTAGGTTCATTAGAGTACGCAAACTCCTCCACCACGATAAGGTGACGGTTCAAGGAGGATAATTCATGAAATATTAATGTAAATTCATGAATTTGAAATATATATTATTTTTAGACTAAAAACATGAAGCTAAAACAGCTGATCTGCTTCAGCCAATGAGCACAGTGCCGTTGAACTTTTGACCTTAAGTTCAGCATGTTAGCATTGGCGGACCATCATCTGATGGTCACATGTCACTGCAGAAGCATTTGGTGTTAACATTGGTCAATGTGCACTTTAACAGACTTGAACCTCGTTCAACAGTGTGGTGTGGGCCTCTTTGTATATGTGGACGATTTAATTGTGTGTTGGGCCCTCGTTCCTCCAAAATGGAGGACAGAATCACAAGACTTCCTTTTCTCCACATAAAGGACAGCCAGTGAACTCAGGCTCCCAGCATTCCTAACGTTTTTACATGGCCAATTATTATCTTACCTGCTATCACGTAAACCCCGTCTTTGTTTGATTGTGTGTACAGGTGGAAAACCATAAATCCATCCAGTAGCTCAGTCAGGGCCCTCGCCACTTTGTGGACAGCGGTGCAAGGCGTGTTTTTGCTGAGGTTTTCAGCAGCGCCAACAAGTATAAGAATGAATGAATGAATGAATGAATGAATGAATGAATTTCTTGTCTTACGACCCATCCCACGTGGGATTAAGACATCATAAGCATAATTACAAGAAAAGGCTAAATCAGTACAACCACTCTCTTCCATCACCCGGGGTCAGGATAAGGACAGAGAATGTCAAGTGCGGTTTGTGAAGCCCACTGAGACATGTTATTTGTGATTTTGCCATTTTCAAAAATAAATTTGATTGATAAGCTTACCTGTGCAAAGAAACCTCAGTGCAATGCACACAGTCTGCAGCACGGTAGCGCCCAACTGCAGTGCGTTACCTTTGCAATATATGGATCCTTCAGGCGACAAGTGTTCTGCTGTCCATCGGATGAAAATATGGAGCTTTGGTCCAGGACGTGTGGCGTGTTCGTTCTTCGTCGCAGGAGAAATCAGCCAGATTCAAGTAGCAAGAGTACTTGTTTCTTTAATTATATTGAAGCATCAAATAACCCCGTACATGGATCTCATCGGTTAATGAGTCGTCTAACTACACACAAGTAGCTGCAGCCAACTTCCCCAATCCCCTATCTTAGCATTGCACAAAGTCACCCGACCCACACCCTTCCTCCGTCTCCCTGGGTGTGATCCATCTTGAACTGCTGCAACTTTTCATAACCAACTCCTAATAATGTAATTTAATCAAGCTGTTGGTCACCGCTTTGGCCTTTCCTGTTTCTCTGCTTGACCACAACTTTTTGTCATGCTGCCCTGTACCGAAAAACATGAGTCCGAACATGATTCCCTCCTTTTGAACCTCTTGTCATCAGGAGATCAGAAGGATGTTCCTCTCCTCCCCAGTAAGGAGTGAACCAGCGTCGGAGGACGTTAAACCCGGGTTTACCCTGAGGTTCCCTCCATGAGAGAAGATCGAGCTTCCTACTACGGGACTCTGGGGAGTTTCTTCGTTTGTTCCATTGGTTCAAAGATGAGACATGATGCAAATGTATGTTCAGGTTAATCTTGTGTTGACTTACTTTCAGATCCATGTGTATCTGTATTTTTTTCTCTTTTTCATGTTCACGGGATGCTGAGAATAAACCACATCAAATGAACTACATCTCCTGTACTGCTGTACAATTTGACCAATGTTCTGTGATGATAGCCACCAGGAAAACAGGTTAACCTCCTTCCCTCCTCCTGAACACGGTCCTTCGAGCCAGAGTAAGACCATCGTCTGAGTTAGACACTAAAATGGAGGATGATATAGCTGACTTTGCTGAGCCTGTGCCGACTGATCAGGCTGAAATCATGAAGGAAATTCTAGTGGCGATGAGAGGTGTTAAGTGTCTCATCAGTGTCATCATCATCCTCCTCTTACAGATCTACACCCATATCTGGGTCATCTACAAGGAGTTCTGTGTGTAACCGACCAGCAACTTCTCAGACACAGCACCAAGCTGTTCAACCTGCAAGTGTTACACCACACACACTGCAACCACAATTGTCACTAGAACCTTAGTCCCCCTGAAACTACATTGAACCACATGAGATCTGCAATCATGAACAACCACGAGAAGATGATCCAAGAAAACTTTATTGGCATGAAAATCAGAGTCGGTTGATTTTACATCAGTGAATTTTGCTGCTTGTGACACAAACATGACTGAGACCTTAAAGCTCCTCCAGACATCCAGATGGAAACCAGCGTGGAAGCTGGTCCACCATGAACATCACAGGAAGGTGCTGTCACCTCCAGTTTCTGTGTTTCTGTCAGCAGTTTGAGTGTTTGTCTCCACAGGAGGAGACTCTGACTCACCCTCCTGAAGCCCACACAGAGACACTGAAGAACCAGGAGGCCAGAGGCCAAATCCAGGATAAAGAGTCTGAGTGAATGTGGTGTTGAAGGTGTGAAGGTGGATCAGTGAGTCAGAGGACACGCTGTAGAAGGACACAGTTCCAGCAGGACAGTCTACATAGACGGCTACTCTGTTAGTCTCTGAGGTGGAGATGAATGTTTCTCTGTTATTGTGACGAAAACAGTAACGATCATAAGAACAGATCAGACACCAGGACTGATCGTTCCATCCAAACACACATTCACTCCTGTTTCCTCTCCTGGTGGTTCCTCTGTAACTCACTGATACATAAACACCTCGTCTCCACTCGACCTCCCAGTAACGGCGACCAGTCAAACCATCTCGACACAGCAGCTGAGGCCACGGGTTAAACCTGTCTGGATGATGAGGATACTGCTGATCTTCTGTCACTCGTGTCACCTTCCTGTTGTTGTCAGACAGTTTAAGTCGTCTGTTGACTGTGTTTGTGTCCAGAGTGAGTTCACAGGAATCTGATGGAGACCAGGAGACACAAAACAGCAAGTTTATAATCTGATGGTTGATTTTAGCTCAAGTTCTGACATCATCTTCATTTCTATCAGGTTCCACAATGACACATGTCAGCCATGTTTGTGAGTCATGAATCAAGTTAAAATCACACTTACACTTCCTCAGACCAGGTTCTAACCTCTGCTTTCCACCATGGTCCAACCTGGAGGTAGAAACACAGTCACTATGGTTTTCTATCCAACATGAGTCCAGCTGATGAACAGTGTTTATGACCCTGAAGGCATCACATCATAAACATCATAGATACGAGCGATAGAACTTCTCATTTTTACCGGTAAACCTGCATCAAACTAATGCAGCATAACAATAATAATAATAATAATAATAATAATAATAATAATAATAATAATAATAATAATAATAATAATAATAATAATAGACCTGAACGACCAATAAACATTCTCCTGTAACAATGATGATGGTGATGATCAGGTTTAACTGAGTCTGCTTCTGCTTCTACTGGGGGATGTCCACAATAATGTAATAGAATCAGATGGACAATGACAGGAACACTTGTCACCACAAATATGGGTTCTGTGCTGTGGTTCTGAGGAGGTTCTTTGGTTCTTTGAGTGAAATGCAGTGTGGTGGTGAACCTCTTCTTGTTGTCTGTCCATACCTGAGCCTCTCCAGCCTCCATCGTGGACTCTCCAGTCCAGCAGACAGCAGCTGGACTCCTGACTCTCCTGGGTGATTGTAGCTCAGGTCCAGCTCTCTCAGATGGGAGGGGTTGGAGTTCAGAGCCGAGGCCAGAGAAGCACATCCTTCCTCTGTGATCAGACATCCTGACAGACTGAGATGAAGAAGGTGGAGTCAACTCAGTGTTCTAGAGACTCATGAGACAAGAATCATCTACAGATGAAGAACATCTTCACTAACAGGAACCTGAAAAAGATGATCAGAGCAGCAGTTTGACAAACAGCAGTATTCTGACCTGAGTGTCTCCAGGAGACATCGTGGACTCTCCAGTCCAGCAGACAGCAGCTTCACTCCTGAATCCTGCAGGTCGTTGTTACTCAGGTCCAGATGTCTCAGACTGGAGGACTGAGAGCTGAGAACTGAGGCAAAAACCTCACAACTTCTCTCTGACAGCTGACAGACACTCAGCCTATGAAAGGACCAACAAAGAGACATGAGTCTTCAGATTTAATGCATATTAATTGATTAATATTGTTCACTTCTCTCTCCGTTATTCATTTCTCTATGCAAGTCTGTTCTTGAGCAAACCATCACGTTCTCTACACTCAGCTCTACACTCTTGTGTGGTTGCTGGAGGGGTCATAGGAGTTGCCCCATGTGCTTTGTGGATCTGGAGTCCCTTAAGGCGTTCTGTGGGGCGCACTCCAGAAGTATGAGGTGAATGGCTCATTGCTACGGGCCATCAAGTCCCTTTACTGTTGGAGTCAGAGCTTGGTGAGCACATCCGGTGTCAGGACCCACTAATCCATGTGTGTAGTTACGGTTTTATTTTGGCAGTTCTGTTCCTCCCTGTTCTTGTCTGTCTTTACTTCCAGTCTTTAGTTATTCCTTATTGTCCTCACCTGTGTCTTGTTTCCCTCATTATTTAAGTCATATCCTTTTGCCCCCTCATTGCCAGATTGTCTTTGTACCCCTGTATCGAGCGTTTCAGTGATTTTTTTTCCCTGACAGAGATTCTATTCCGAACCTTGTTTCACGTGCAACCGACTCCATTTAAGCCTGCCGATTTTGTCTGTCGCTGAAGCCTTCCGGTTGCAGACTCAGGACTATTAAACCGATAACGATTTTGCTTGCTCATGCATGTCTTGCTCAACAGATGAGATTTGTTTTGGCTGTCGGGATTAAAATAAAAAAAAATGAGTGGAAAAAAAGAACATATCCAGAATCCAGAGTGAAGGGTTTTATGTCGCAACAGACCAAGAGAAGTCGAGTCGAGCTTTCATCTTCAGTAGACTCGACTGCTGTATCGGCCTTCTGACTGGCTACATGGGCACCCCTCACCCTCAGTGGACCCACCATCCGCAGGGGGAGCATGAATGGGCCTGGTGCAATGTAGATTGGGTGGCGGACCAAGGAGGGGGCCTTGGCAGTCCATACCCCAGTTATGGAAACTGGCTCTCAGAACATGGAACATCACCTCTCTGCCGGGGAAGGAGCTGGAGCTTATGGGAGAGGTTGAGCGCTACCGACTGGAAATAGTCAGCCTCACCTCCACACATAGCGTTGGCTCTGGAACCCAAGTCCTTGTGAGGGATTTGACACTCTTCTACGCTGGAGTTGCCGAGGGTGAGAGGCGGAGGGCAGGGGTTGGCTGTTTGTTGGCCCCGAGACTCTCCGCCTGTACGTTGGGGTTCTCTCGGTTGGACAAAAGAGTAGCTTCCCTGCACCTTCAGGTTGGGGAACGGGTCCTGACTGTTGTTTGTGCTTATACACCAAACAGCAGTTCAGCGT
Organism: Dactylopterus volitans; assembly: GCA_901007715.1. Taxonomy (NCBI): domain Eukaryota; kingdom Metazoa; phylum Chordata; class Actinopteri; order Syngnathiformes; family Dactylopteridae; genus Dactylopterus; species Dactylopterus volitans. The sequence goes on from CAAKHG010018081.1 coordinate 12,994, forward strand.
ACCCACCCTTTTTGGAGACCCTAGGACGGGCGCTGGACAGCGCTCCGACTGGGGACTCCATTGTTCTGCTGGGAGACTTCAATGCCCACGTGGGTGATGACAGTGAGACCTGGAAGGGCGTGATTGGGAGGAATGGCCTGCCCGATCTGAACCCGAGTGGTGTTCAGTTGCTCGACCTCTGTGCTAGTCACAGTTTGTCCATAACTAACACCATGTTCGAACATAAGGTTGTTAATTGGTGCTCTTGGCACCATTATAGGTCGCAGGTCAATGATCGACTTTGTGGTCGTGTCATCTGATCTGCGGCCGTATGTTCTGGACACTCGGGTGAAGAGAGGTGCTGAGCTGTCAACTGATCACTACCTGGTGATGAGTTGGATCAGGTGGCGGGGGAAGCCGCCACGCAGACCTGGCAGGCCCAAATGAGTAGAGAGGGTCTGTTGGTAATGTCTGGTGGAGGAACCCGTCAAGTTGGTCTTCAGACTCCCACCTCCGACAGAGCTTCAACTGCATTCTGGGAGCAGTGGGGGACATTGAGTCCGAATGGGCCATGTTCCACTCCGCCATTGTCGAAGTGGCTGTTGTGAGTTGTGGCCGCAAGGTCACTGATGCTGGTCATGGCGGTAACCCCCCAACCCGATGGTGGACACCGGAGGTGAGGGGAGCTGTCAGGCTGAAGGAAGAGGCCTACAGGTCATGGTTGGTCTGTGGGTCTCCGGAAGCAGCTGATCAGCACCGGTTGGCTTAGTGGTCCGTGGCCGAGACAGTTGTCGAGGCAAAAACTCGGGTGTGGGAAGAGTTCGGTGAGGCCATGGAGGAAGACTTTCGGTCGGCTCCAAAGAGATTCTGGAAAACTGTCTGGCGTCTCAGGGGTGGCAGACGGAAACTTGTCCACGCTGTTCTATGTGGAGTTGGCAGGGAGTTGCTCACGTCACCTGGGGCAATCCTCCGGCGGTGGAGGGAATACTTTGAGGAGCTTCTCAATTCTACTGACACGCATTCCCAATGGGAAACGGAGCCGGAGGACGTAGAGGTGGGTCGTCCAATCACTGGGGCAGAAGTCGCTCAGGTATTGAAATGACTTCACGGTGGCGGAGCTCCGGGTTTGGACGAGATCCGCCCAAGGTATCTTAAGGCTCTGGATGTTGTTGGGCTGTCTTGGCTGACACGCCTCTGCAACATTGCATGGTCATCGGGCAGGTGCCCTGGAGTGACAGACCAGGGTGGTGGTCCCTATCTTCAAGAAAGGAGACCAGAGGGTATGTTCCAACTACGGGGGGATCACACTACTCAGCCTCCCCGGGAAAGTTTACGCAAGGGTGCTGGAAAAGACGGTCCGATCAATAGTTGAACCTGGCCATGGAACAACCGTGTACCCAGGAGCATCCCGAGGGGGGTGCTCCGGGAGTATGGGGTGAGCGGTCCCTTGCTAAGGGCCGTTCAAAGGAGCACGTGCTTGGTTCGTGTAGCTGATTGCAAGTTGGACTCGTTCCCAGTGAGGGTTGGACTCCACCAGGGCTGCCCTTTGTCACCAGTTCTGTTCATAACCTTGATGGACAGGGGTGGAGGGTGTCGTGTTCGGTGAGCAGAGGATCTTGTCACTGCTTTTTGATGATGATGTGGTCCTTCTAGCTTCATCGAACCAAGACCTCCAGCTCTTGCTGGGGTGGTTCGCAGCCGGGTGTGAAGCGGCTGGGATGTGAATCAGCACCTCCAAGTCCGAGGCCATGGTCCTCAGTCGGAAAAGAGTAGATTGCCTTCTCAGGGTTGGAGAGGAGGTCCTGCCTCAAGTGGAGGAGTTCAAGTATCTTGACACACCACCACCTCCATCTGTCTCTCACACACACACTGGTGCTGCCTCCTTGCTACCAGGGTCTGAAGCCTTTTTCATTCTTAGCTTTAATAAATTACACCGCAAACAGTTTGTTTCCTGTGTTCTTGTTGTGGTTCCTCCCTCTGAGCCAGAGTTTGAACACTGAAGACACTGAAAATGTGGCTGAAATGAAACGATTCTGCAGTGAAAGACTCAACAATCTGACCTGAGTGTCTCCAGGAGACATCGTGGACTCTTCAGTCCAGCAGACAACAGCTTCACTCCTGAATCCTGCAGGTGGTTGTTACTCAGGTCTAGTTGTCTCAGACTGGAGGACTGAGAGCTGAGAACTGAGGACAGAACCTCACAACTTCTCTCTGACAGCCGACAGCCACTCAGCCTATGAAAGGACCAACAATTAGACATGTTATTGTTGTTTATTTAGAGAATCAAACTTATTGAAGCTGCTCACGTATCCAGATGTTCCTCCACCTACTGAGCTTTATTTGAAGCTTTGACCACTGGCAGCAGCCTCAGCAGAGCCTCCTCTGAAGCAGAGTATTTCTGCAGGTCAAACTGGTCCAGATGATCTTCTGAGGACAGTAAGATGAAGACCAGAGCCGACCACTGAGCAGGAGACAGTTGACCTGTGGACAGACGTCCTGATCTCAGCTGCTGCTGAATCTCCTCCACCAGAGAACGATGATTCAGTTCATTCAGACAGTGGAGCAGGTTGATGCTTCTCTCTGGAGACAGATTCTTATCCTCATCCATCTTCTGCTTGATAAACTCAGCTGTTTTCTGATTTGTCTCTGAACTACTTCCTGTCTGTGTCAGCAAACCTCGTAAGAGCGTCTGATTGGTCTGCAGTGAAAGACCCAGGAGGAAGCGCAGGAATAAGTCCAGGTGTCCATTTGGACTCTTCAAGGCCTCGTCCACAGCCGTCTGGTAGAAGACTATCAGGCGTGTTAGTTCAGGTTTGACTCTGGAGACTTTAAACCAGCGAGGTGTTTGTTTGTGTTTCAGCAGATTGACGGCAGAGTTGATGAAGGTCAGATGGACATGAAGAGCAGCCAGAAACTCCTGAAGGCTCAGATGGACGAAGCAGAACACCTTGTCCTGGTAGAGTCCTCTCTCCTCTCTGAAGACCTGTGTGAAGACTCCTGAGTACACTGATGCTGCTGTGACATCGATGCCACACTCTGTCAGGTCTGATTCATAGAAGATCAGGTTTCCTTCTGAAGCTGCTCAAAAGCCAGTTTTCCCAGAGACTCATCATCTTGATGCTCTCTGGATTCCAGTGTGGATCCGTCTCAGATCCTCCATCATACTTGACCTTCTTCAGTTTGGACTGAACCACCAGGAAGTGGATGTACATCTCAGTCAGGGTCTTGGGCAGCTCTTCTTCTTCTCTGGTTTTCATCACGTCCTCCAGAACTGTGGCGGTGATCCAGCAGAAGACTGGGATGTGACACATGATGTGGAGGCTTCGTGACCTCTTCATGTGGGAGATGATTCTTCTGGCCTGCTCCTCATCTCTGAATCTCTTCCTGAAGTACTCCTCCTTCTGCTCATCAGTGAACCCTCTGACCTCCGTCACCATGCCACACACTCAGGAGGGATCTGATTGGCTGCTGCAGGTCTTGTGGTTATCCAGAGGCGAGCAGATGGGAGCAGGTTCCCCCTGATGAGGTTTGTCAGCAGCACATCCACTGAGGTGGACTCTGTGCATCAGTCAGGACCTGATTGTTGTGGAAGTCCAGAGGAAGTCGACACTCGTCCAGACCATCAAAGATGAAGACCACCTGGAACTGTTCTAAGCTGCAGATTCCTGCTTCTTTGGTTTCACTGAAGAACCGATGAACAAGTTCCACCAAGCTG
>CAAKHG010018086.1:0-12300 GCA_901007715.1 Dactylopterus volitans
TTGTTTTTTTTTTTTTTTTTTTTTTTTTTAAACTTATTCTCTTAAAACAATGGTGCATGTGTGTGCGTGTGTGGGCTCACGAGTAGTGCCATCTTTCAGCTTTTGTGTGGGCAGAGAGCAAAGAGCCAAATAAAGAGACTGTGACAGTGATTATCATTCCATAGTAGGTGAACGATAACACAGTGTGGTATGTCTTGTGGCTGCATTGCATTATGGTCTGTTTCTTCTTACAATGGAGCAATTGTGTCCTCTGCTTCAGCGAATTCCTCACTGATTTTTGAGTGTCAGTGCACAATCGTGATTGCCTGCATCCATCTCTGAATCCAGCAGTTCCACCAAGATGACTGACCAGCAGAACTAAAGAGTCTGATATCAGGCTACGATAGTGAACATACATGCATACAGTAGCTGACAAATCTCATCATTTGGATTACTATACACTGCACTTATTTGCATTAATACACTGCACAACTGCAACATGGGCATGTTACCAACATAGCTCTGCACATCCTTGCAGTTCGGCTGCATTTTGCATGCAGATTGTGTGACAGCAACATGATGCATTTAACTGTATTAACTTAATGATTCCGGACTCAATGCACTTCACATTATGTACAATTCAAAAGTTTCCACACAGGGTTTATTAATCTATATCCTTTCAGCTTTTAGCCAGCATTAGCATAACTTTTAATGCAGCTCAAGATGCAGAGATGGAGACACAAGACTCCAGAGGCAGCAGATCTGTTAGTTAACTATGTTCACCATCTTATATGCTTTTTCATCTTGTATGGTTAATTGGCGATTGACTCCTTTCCCTGTTTTGTTTTTTCTGGTGCAACACATTTGACGTCATCAGTCGGTGATGCGACAAACACAACGGAAAACATGGTAGTAAACAATGGAACACAGCCTGGCAGCCAGTGAGATGGTGGTCAGTCTCTTTTTCAAGCTGAACAAACTCACAGCAGACTGATTAAGTGAAGATGGATGAATTTTTTGTGGCTGAGATGACAAAGACTCTTATAATTTTAAGATGTGGTCGAAGACTGAGTAAGCTGCGCGATGCTGTGACGCACCTATGGCATCACGGAAATTAGGGTGTCCACCAAGGATTGAAAAAAAAAAATACCAGTGATTACTCCAGAGTCATGTGACCTGGGAGTGAATGTTGATTGGAACCTTTCACACTGGGGACTAAAGCCAGATGTTAGTGGTTGTTAAGCCTGTTAGCATGTTGGCATACCAACATTTGCCAATTAGCACTGGCCGTGACACACAGCAATAGCTGATGGATGCAGGTATTTGGTTTAAAAAGTATATTATGTATGGTATTGAAAACACACGTGCCCTTCACACTTACACATGAGACTCATTATTGCCTCTTGAGGTGCAAAATAGTACTACAAGATATGCTGGACCAGCAGTTAAATCTGGTATCTTTTTTCCAGCTTTAAAGCAATGCATGGAGATGAGCTGAACTGATGGACCCATCATAACTGGGGGGGCATGAATAAATGGAGGTCTTCTAAAATTTGTGGAAATCCATCCAATAATTTAGGAGAGACTTCCCTCAAACTACTACATCAACCTCATGGTGATACACTTGGATTCATCATGTAGGAATAAGTTTCCACCCTAACCTGCTGGTGTTGCCATCAGACAAACGAACGGCAACCAAAGTGATGAGGTTTCATCTTCTGGTGAGCAAAAATGCCTTCAAAACTTTTCGAGAAATCTGTCAAACAGTTGCTGAAATATTTCAGCGAGGACCAAAGTTGCTCCAAATGCATTCCAAAATTTAACAGGATCCACAGAAACTCAGATATCAGAATAACAAACTTAATCAATGGTCAGAGGTGTGCGCGCGCTCTCTCTGGGCAGCATTTTAATTGACTGATGAGAGTTACACGTTTTAATGAGCAACTACATAATCCAGCTCCTCTGTTAATGACTGATTAAAAATCTGTGTTGTGAATCTCGATCATTCGGGCGTCTTGAAGAGCACGTGGTCGTTAGAAATTCAGTGAGACTGCGTTGAGTCAGCTGCGCGTCTCTGCAGCCTCCCACGCAGCCTGCAGGCTCTCAGCCCTCCACCTCCCGCAGATCAGCACCGCGAGGAAACCCATCACCACCATTCGAAAAGGCATGGGTCCGAACCGCTGCAGTCAAGCCCCCACACACACACAAACACACACACACACACATACTCGCTCTCTCACACGCACACATGCACTGACTCAACATTAGACGCTAGAGGATCAACTAGAACATCGCATCCCCAACGCCACTGAATTATATTTGTCTTGACATCTGTTGCTACATCTGCTTTCCAGCAGCTTTGCCCTGCACCTCCCCGCGCTGCCTCGGCAAGCTGGTCCGTTTACTTTCCCAGTGTTTACACTGAGAGACGCTGTATTTATACAGGTGTTTCACTTAAGAAACGGAGAGCCCCGCATCCTCAGAGGCAAGTCTTTGCTTTTGTTCTTTATTCAACAGTGTGTTCGCGAGTACGACAGCGGTTTTCAAACAAACAACTCTGTTTTCTAAAATCCTCTCCACGGGTGACTCACAGCTGCGGACAAAGCACGTGCGTCTGGGGGGGGTGGGTTCTAACTATTGTCTTGAAGTTCAAATCAGTGTCATAACTAAAGAGTGACTGCAGCGCTGTGGTACAGTAATGGCATGACTTACATAAGACCCATTTGAGGAAAAACCTCCGACCAGACCATGGCAAAAACTGAAACAAAACATTTTTAGCAAATTCTTGAGCAGACACGTCCACAAGAATATGAATCAAATTCAATAAAACGTATTGAATATTTTATCTCATAATATGAGACAGTTATTTTAAGGACCAGCATAGGCATCAGAATGGAACACGCTCTCTGTCAATCTAAAAACCTTTCCATAATTTTCTAAATAGATATTAAGAAACTATAAGGCTGGATATTTGTAATATGTTTGTGTTCTATTGCGTGTGTTTCTGTGTGTTCTAACGGAATGAGAAGGGCATGTTACCACTGTGTTTTATTTTCATTTTATTTCACTTTTCCAAAATCAACTGGTAGCTAATTCTGGTACAAAGCTCCTTGTCACCTTTTATGATTCCGGTATTTTGTACATGGCCCCTACTACAAATGTATTTAATAAACATTAATCTGTAAATTTGCAACTATCGAGTTGCAACGACCACACATCTCTCTTCTTCATCATCTCCCAACTGATGCATTCACACTACCAAAATCAAGCTTCTACCATTACAGTGCAATGACGACAAAGGCATTTTGACAAAGGCAAATTGAACTGCACTGGACTGAATAACTGAATAACTAAAAATGCAAAAAAGTTGCAGCCTGGCGGGCTCCATGGAGCTGGATCTGCTCCCTGTGTTTGATAAAGTGCTCATTCTACAACAACAAGTCAGTCATCCTTAGTTTCAAGTGATTATACACTATTCTTCTAATGGTATTTAGTTTCTGCCAATAGATCGACCTATATCTTTCACACTTGATCTTTACAGCTGTACTAGTCAATATCTCGACTAACAATAGATGAGTGTGTCATGTGTCATTTATAGCCATGACTTATTACCCAACAGTTCCCAACAGCTCAGCTTCGGTCAGCTCATCGTTTTCATCTCCATCCCACGGCTTCAGGTTAAGTCTCACTGCTCTTGTCAGTATCATTACCAGCAGCAGAGATGTTTAAAAAAAAAAGGGAAAAAAAAACCCCGACCTGTTCAGCATGACACACACAGACAAAATTAACCACAATATCTGGTGCAACTACTGAAACCTTTAGCAGATGAAGAGTCAGATATTTCTCTCTGCCGTCATCTGGAGTTGATTAATACCAATTTTTGTCGTCCAGCGACTGGCTTCCTCCGCCACGCTCAGAACCAGAGAGGCCTTTTGCATGGAGGACATTGTGACACGGCTGCAGGGGCATTGCAGGTGTCGCTGATAAGTTGAATAAAGGCATGTGGCACATGCTAATGACACGTCAAAATGCCCACAGTAAAAATAACGTGTACAGCCTTATCACCTGCAGTATATTTATATTTGTCACATAGCCCTTTAGTTTCCTGTTGAATGACGCTTCCTAACTACACTCTTTTCTTGTATCTGCACCTGTTTTTGAGTCTCCCATCTCTCTAATTTTTGGACTTTCCCCTTCCTGCCTGATCACTACTTATTTTCTGTGCCAAATCCATGGGTTTGTCTGCTGAATCCTGAATCCACCTCCGGCGATGTGATCAAAGGGTTTTGTTTTGGGTTTTTTTTTTTTTTTTTAAGCATTTCTTCTCTTTTGTTCATGTATGTACCAAGTCTGTCATATCTTTCAACGCTTTTCTTGTATGCAGCGTAACAATAAAAAGCACCATCCCCCACCCTGGCATCTCCACACACGTATGGATCAAGCGGACAGTAAAAACAGCCCCGTGTTTATGGCTCGCCATGTGTTTCCAGTTTGTGTGAGTATTGCTGACATGCTGACAGCTGTAAGACCACCCTGTCATGATGTAATTATCTAAAACGGGATGCAGTTGAGGGTGATCACGGCCCAGGGGATTCTCCCTCCATGCAGTAATGTAATCACCTGAATGAAGTCATCAGAGAGCGGTCCAACTCCTCTCACCGGCTGGGAGTCTTATTAAAGTGATTATAAACTCTTTTCACTAAATTCATCATCCAAACCGTATTCCTCTTTTTGCTTTCATTTATGTAACAGATGAGCAGACGGTGAGCCGCTTACTGCATGAGGAGGTTTTGGACATTGGCTGGAAACTGAGATCATCTAATATATTTGTTTTCCTTTTGACAAATCATTTTCATACTGAAGGTCACTCCTCCATGGTGTTGACATTTTCAGCTGTTCAATTTGGGGATTTAGTCCTCAAGATTGGACTTGAGAGTTGTGGGCAAAGAGGATTGTAAATGGCATGCATTAAATATTCATCATGTTAGGACTGAGCAGCAGAAATAGTCATTTTTAAAGGAAAGTGGGCGCATTCTCTGTCGTTTCAACAGTCAGCATTTGGAGCATTTATAGCTGATGCCATCAGACTCATTTTAGCTCAGGGACCACATCTCAAGTGGACTGGAACAGTGGCAAAATGGAAACAACAACAAAACGTCACCTCTAAACAATTGTTCCCTTTTTCATATCAATTCTTTGGTAATTGACAATGTTTTGCGCAATGTTTTTCTCTTTATGCTCGGTGTCTCTCATACAATAAGTGTCTGTTGCGTACATCTCTGTTCCAGGCAGCACTTTACATTTCTTTTCCACTTAACGGGGTTTCTATTGATTTGTTCGTATATTTGATTTATTTATTGTTCATACTGTTCATATTGGGTCAATTTCTTTTATGTAATATTGTTATATTCTTTGTTATATCTTGGTACTTCCTTCCCATATCTTATATTCATTTATACTGACATGGAACAACTGTGTCCATACAATTTCCTCTGAAATTAATAAAGTATTTCTGATTCTGATAAATTAGGTGCAGATTCATCTAACAATTATCAAGTGTGCTGGGTTGGACCTGCTGCCAGGCCGGTTCTGGCCTGCGGGCCTCATGTTGAAAAACCATGTTGGCATCACACTGAAGGGCTTAATTATAAATCTTCTATATTCAATGTACTGTTAACGTTGCGAGATTAATCTGCATCTATCTATCTATCTGTCTATCTATCTATCTATCTATCTATCTATCTATCTATCTATCTATCTATCTATCTATCTATCTATCTATCTATCTATCTATCTATCTATCTATCTATCTATGTGGACCACTCCTTTCAAAAATAGGCTAATCCGCTTGTAAACCAACAGTGGTCCACATGTGACACTCTGCTCTGTGTGATCCCGGTGTGCTAAGGCCTTGTGATGGCCCTGGCAAACAGGAGCAGTACCGCCCCAGTGCCATCATTCTGCAAGCCATGTGGGCCAGATAGAGGTAACTGGCAAAATTACTGTGGGATGTACATCTGTCCAGAGAAACGAGAAGAGTAGGTTTCTTTGGATAATGCTGTATAGTTAGTGGCATGTAAATAAATGTGTTTACACCGGATAAAAGTGGAACAAACCTGGCTGACATATGACAACACACAAACATCCCCTTTTTATCGTCCGAACTTATCAGTAAAAGCCTGTAAATTCCAGTATTACACGTGCGAGCTGCTGCTGGGAGGCTCCGCACCGATGCTGTGTGGTTGCGACAGTCAGGGGGCCACTGCGCCCCTCTCCCCTCCCCTCCCAACAGGCAGTCTGCGCCTTTTAGGTGACGGGGGGGCTGTGTAACTTGAGTCGGAATGAAAAACTGCGCTGGATCCGAATACCAGTGCAGATGCTCGAGGAGCGAGAGGAGGTGCACGATGGATCCCGTCCCACTGCTGCTCATCGTAGTCGCATCTCTGCCTCTGCGCTCGGCGCTCTACGACGGGCCCCTCCAGCCGGAGATCTCCAATGGCACCTTTCATCACTTTTACGTCCCGGACGGAGACTACGAGAACACCGAGGACCCGGAGCTGTGCCAGATGCTGTTCAAGTTCTCGGACGTGTATCCGTGCGGGGCCTCCGAGGAGAGGGACTCGGTGGTGCGGGACGACTTCGTCATCACCAAACTTCAGGCGGAGGACGCGGCGCGGCTGCTGGAGAGCATCGGCCGGACCGTGGAGCACGACCTGGACGGGGAGGAGACCTACGGCAAGCTCCTCCAGCGGGAGATCGCGCAGATCGGCGAGGCGTTCTCCAGCGTGGACAAGTCCCTGCTGGAGCTGGAGGAGAAGTTTAAGCAAAGCCAGGAGACCGAGCTGAGAGAGGAGCAGCAGCTGAACGGCTACGTGGTGAAGCAAGTGGGCGACATCAGGGACACGCTGCGGGAAACCACCGACGTCTCTGCGGGGCTCAAGGACAAGCACGAGCTGCTGGCGCTCATCGTCCGCAGCCATGGAAGTAGACTGAGCCGCCTGAAGACTCAGTACCTCCATGTGGGCTCTTAGTGGGCTTGTGGCACCCTTGCGCGTGTGTGTGTGTGTGTGTGTGTGTGTTCGTGCGCGCGCGCGTGTGCGTGTGCGTGCGCGCGTGTGTGTGTGTGTGTGAAGAGGGGACCCTCCAGTTTAAACAAACAACTGGAAAGTTAGCTGTGGTTTATATATTCCTCCTCAATAGCTCCTGACTTTTCAGAGTTTTCCCATTTCTTTGAAATGTGACATGAAGCTCAATGGAGCTCTAACAAAAACACCAGCACATTCCTGTGAGTCAGGAAGGGAAAGAAGGGAAGAAGAAAAAAAGGCTGAACATGAATGTGGTCTGCGTGGAGCCTCTTTGTGCCAGTTGTGGGAAAGACTTACTCAGAGGTGATCATGTATGAGTCGACCTTCACGTGGATCAATGCAGCTTCCTTCGCTGTTTGTGATATTTAAGTCAGTGGCGTGCCACACTCTGGGGGTCACAAATAAAAGCTAAATCAATAAAAGTGACACACGCTCACGTCAGCGTTTTGAGGGACGGCTTGTGTTTTCATTCCAGATCCGTGTGTTTTCTGCCGCGTTCGCATGTATGATGGCAAAAACCACTTCCACCCTCTGACTCTGGTGGTTTTGCGTCGACACATTTCAAACCAGCACTTCCACATGTTCAGCAGCAATAGGAAGTGACCCCTCCTCCCCTCTTACGTCCCCAAGCCACCACGTTTGTCGCTGGCGTCACGAGTGGCAGATTTGACTTGTCCCCTTCAAGTGGCCCTGCTTAATTGGCGTCTGCAGTCTGTCATTGCTTCATTCCTCCATCTGGAAGTCATCTGCTCAACTATGAAATATATTTGTCCAGAGGCAACCGCTGTTGCCATTATCTGCTCTTTTGCCTGCCACAATCTATAAAATCTAAAGTTGATATGAAATGGGGTAGAGGGTTTTTGTTTTTTTTTAGTTTTTGTCGAAACCCTCTTGTGAATGACGTAATTTTTCTGAAAATTAACTCGTAAAAAAAAAGGAGCAATGTATGTTAAATGCGCCTAGTTTTGCTCTGCTAAGTCAACATTCAACATCTTCCTGACAGTGTTTATGGGAAAAAAAGTTGCTTTGAATTCCTGAAGGCCATTATCTCTCCCCTGAAGGCTCCCATAACCGGACAACATCAGCGTATTTTTAAACTCTAATTGCCTTGAATTTGATATTTTCAATAGCATTGGTAGTTATCTGGGTGTTTTCAGCCTTTTAAAACTTTTGTTCCAGCCGACTTCTGCGAAAACCGCAAAGTAAGTGCTGTAAGTGTGCCTACTTTTTTACAGAGAGATAATGTCTCTACAGATGTGAAGGAGCCTGATGGGCTGCCATGGGCGCAACTTGGTGTGATTTCCTCTGTCTGGATTTCCTCACAGTCCAGCTTCCCCTGAGGGACCCCCTTTTTAAAAACAGCTCTGCACGGCACAGTGTCGGCCAGCGCTGTCAAACTGAGCTGCAGGAGCTCCAGTGTGCGCCGAAACCCTATATGTCTATATTCCTCTTGGTTTGCAGCGGCACTGCGCAGGGCTCACGAGATTTGATTAAAAGATTTGCTTAGAATTTCCACTCTGCATGTTATGATAGCTCACAAAACCTCTCAGCAAGAACCTCTTGCCTCTTTTTTTTTTTTTTTAATTTTTGGCTCAAACATTAATTCCTCCTTTATAGAAAAGCATTTTTTTTTTCTGTAAACCGGCTTGGAGGTGATGCTTTTGACACAGGAAGGCGTGCTGTTAAAAGAATGTATTCTTGCTATTTTAAGGACAAACAAAGAGAGGTCAGGAATGCGGACCACAGTTGACCTAAGAACACTGATCCTTCTCTCTCTCAGAGCCCTGAAACCAAATGCCTCTGCTGTGTTATTATTAGACAGATGAAGCTGTTTAAATGCTACAATTGCAACAAGTCTTGATATAATTACCACTCTGTGCTGTCTGCTACTACCACCAGTGGCCTTATCTGCCCCTGTAAACTTTTTTTTTTGCCATAAAGGTTTCTATGAGACACAGACAAAATTACTTATGCTTAACTAAGAACATAATGACCGAAGACAATCTCAGCTCAAGCCTCGGCTCAGCTGGTTAGGGAGGTAAACCCATTAGAACTGAGCAATGGAGACAGTGAGATGCAGGAAAGTGTAAATAACAAAATGTTGAATTCTGAATATTGTGTCTGCATTCTAATGAATTTGACCGTTTGATGGTGAATCAGAATCAGAATATCAGAGTACTTTATTGATCCCCAGGGGGAAATTACTCATGATTACTATAGAGTTTGAATATGGCAACAGTTTTTTTGCAGCCACTATACAGGATGGGATTTTTTTAGCTCCAAAAATTCGAAGCTTAAATTAGCCCACTGTAAATCAAATAATAGAGCCTCTGATAATATCGCAGGTAATGGATTTGGGAGGTGCCGCATCACTCTGGTCTCCCATTACAGGTGCCCAGTAGAGAGGCAGATATAAATATAGGATAATCAGAAGTCTGATCAGTTTTGCTAGATATAGGTCCCCACCACTTGAAAACAAACTGAGCAGAACAGTGTGTATGAACTAAGTCTCTGTCAGCGTGAAGGTGTTTTTGTCATTTGTGTCATAGTCCAATGTATCTACACTGCAGTACAGTGGACCACGTGATTTCTTTCTTCTTTTTTTTTAATTAAATTTTAGGAGCCTGAATGTGTTTAAATGTTACTTTACGTGATCAAATCTTGTTGACTGTTGCAGGACGGTAAATGGAAGTTCTTGTATTCTCCCTCCCACGCATGGCTTAAGCTTTTAGGCACTAAAGGCAAAAAAAAGCACTATTTGGGCCCCATTAAGTTTGTTTAGAAATATGACCCATGTAAACACACCAATGACTAATACGATGACCCCTCTACAAGCACGTCCACTCATTAGACCAAAACACAGCACCTGCCATCGCGGTACACATTCACAAACAAATGTGCAGTTAACTAGACCACAGAACAATTAACACATCCAAAGCCTCTGGGCCGACCGAGGGTTTGGCCCATCTTGCGGGGTGGCTGATTAGGCTCACCGCATGTCTGCATTAATTTATTGCTCCATATGCCTGAACCCAAACATGGCTTGTGTCTGGAAGTGCAGATGTCTTATAATGAGCATCTACAAAAACTGCATAATAGCATCATGGACCTCTTTTTGAACACAGTATCCAGCCACCGGCATGTGTTGTTTATGAAGATAATAAATAAACTCTGAGCGACAAATTAGTAAAGAGGGAGCACTTACAGGTGAACAACACTTAGGAGATTAATAAAGTCAGAATTGTGTTTAGATGTCACAAAGATTTAATTTCTCACTAAGATTGGGGCTTTAAAAAATGTGCTGGTGTGAACCTTATTGTCAATGGGGAAAAAATATGTCATAATACAAGTGTAAATCTGAACTGCTTTGCGGTATTTTGGTTCATGAAGTGTTTGATTTGGCTGCGATGCAGGGGATTGCTGCACCTTGTCTGCGCTACTTCATTTGGAGTTTTTATGTTTGCCAGTTTCAGTCATTTAAGTGTTCAGAGGTGGTTTTGTGAGAAAAGCAGGCTGCAGGAAGCTCTTTGCAACACCAACGGGAAGAAAAGATTGCTGTTGTTGAAAGTAATGTTGTGAAGGTTTTGATTCCTTTGGCAGACATCTCCGCCTGCTGACACAGAAAGAGATGAGACAACCAAAAAGGTTTGACGATGTCTGTAGTAAACAGAGAGGAAAAAAAAAATTGTTTTGCACGGCTGTTTTATTTTTCAAAAATATTTTGATGGGGGGAAACGACCTCAAGAACAACAAAACATTTCTCTCAAACACAGTTTGGTCTTAATGCTCATATTTTTCCCTTGAATGAACACAAATGCATCTGCATACATACAATTCAAAAATGTACATATCTTGTTTTGAATGGGTACATAATGATACACAGTTGCCCTTTGAAATGTGACGGCACACATCCAATACAGGTTTCAAAGTTGTGCTATTGATCCTCTGCCAGTGTTTCTTTTTCTCTCTTTTTTTTCTCAAACTAGCAGATTGTACAGGAAGAAAAATTGTTTTAATTATTCTCCTCTTGAGGAGCAAGCAATAACACTGAACAGTTCATTCATAACAAAGGACAGGAGGAGGAGGAGGAGGAGGAGGAGGAGGAGAAAAAAAAAGCACCAGAGGAACTGAAATCGTCTTCAGTTAAATGTCGCCCCTCTTTCTCTTTCACACCAGCGAGCGCCAGTGTCCTGTGCTTTTTCTGTGCCGAGCTGTGTGGAGGCTCTCTGCCGCCGAGTCCCTGGGTACAACCGTCCTCAGAACAGCGTTCATCACTGCTCCCGCATGAGACAGGTGTCTGTTAAAAAAAAAACATGCGTCGGCAGCCCGTCACACGCAGCCGTTCTCCTGCCTGGGCTTGTGCACCACGGGGGTGTGTGGCGGGTAGAGGGAAGGGGCCAGCGTGCACAGGAACCCAGCCAGCAGCGTCAGGCCCAGTCCGCCCCACGCGCAGAACATGGACCAGCCGTAACCGTGGCTGATGTCCTCCGGTATTCCGAACATGTAGCGAGGATAGCGGGACAGTTCAAAGTTGATTCCAGCTACACATGTGCAGAGAGATATAATGCAGCATGTTCCTGCCAAAAGAGAAGAAAAAAAAAAAAACACAAGTCAGACATGACAGCAACCCAGTTTCATAGCCTCTGGTGCATCATTTTCACCACCTTCTCATTAGCAAAGATCCTACCGCCCCTCCGTGGTGATTCCCGGTAGTGCTCTTTATGTAAAGATGCTCTTACCTCCCATGAGAAAGAGAAGTCCGGCGACGTACTGCATCAGATCATGCTCCTTACAGCAGCCCAGCACGCCTATGATCCAGCCGAACAGGATGATGGATATGGCCATGCCGATGAAGCTGACAGTCATCCTCTGCAGGTCTGCGGGGGAGAGAGAGGAGGGACAGTGTTTGGTTCGAGTTCAAGGTTCAGCACGTACGTTCTGTTTGTCTTTTAAGAAAAGCTTTCGAGGACAACTCACGGAGCGCGTGCCACTCATCCTGCCTTATTGTCTTGGTCAGATTGATTGGCAGATTCCTGGGAAGCGCCGATGATGAATAGTAGTATTTTATTGGCGTGCAGCGCGGAACCAATCCTGTGGATGTAAACAAGACAAAGAGGGTGTCACATAAGCGCGGAGGGGAGATGGAGAGGGTACCACGAAGCTCGAGGCTCTCTGCTGCCACCCCCTCCCAAAAAAAAAAAAAAAAAAAAAAAACACAACAAAAAAAAAAACCCCC
>CAAKHG010018086.1:12320-38863 GCA_901007715.1 Dactylopterus volitans
CCCCTTCCTCCCCCCCCCCAAAAAAAAAAAAAAAAAAAAAAAACACTACACAAAAAACAATCCCCCTCCGCCTCCACCTTCCCATCCACCCACACCATTGTAGAGTAGCTTATTGTACGCATGCCGATGCCCCTGTTACTACAGCTTTGCCCTTTTGTGCTAAAAACGCACTCTCTCTCACACACACTCACTCTCACACACACACGCGCGCATGCACACACACACACACACACTGAGCATCAATTGCATTGTACTCCCGTGTTACACCGCGGAGGCCTTCAAGCTCTGTGCGCAGTATCGGCACCTTGGATAGCGCATCCGTGCGCAAAGTATCCTCGCGCCCCGCACGCAACGCACATATTCACGATAAAAGGCGGACGTTTGATCAGTGCGGGATGACCATCTCCCGAAGGCAAACCTTTAAAGATCAAATCCTCCGTCTCCAAGTCGAACCCCCCTCGGTGGCACTTTCTCCACAGTCCGGTGATGGTGGAGTTGAATTGCCGACTGCAGAGGGACTCCATGGCCGGGGCAGGAGGCAAGAAGTGCCGCTTGGTCCTCAGCAGCGTTTGGCCGCTGACGCTGGAGCCCTTCCTCTCCACGTTCTTCTCACTGGGCAGCATTCGGAGCGGGAGGTTGTTGTTGGAGATGTAAATGTAGCCGGGGTCGTTCCTTTTGTTTGAGTAATTCTTGCAGCGCTCGCGGTGCCTCCTCGCGTCGGTCTCGTACCAGTTGTCGGTGCTGATCGCCACCGCGATCAAACCCAAGGCGCAGAACGCCAAAAAGAGACCCGCCACGGTTAAAGTCCTCATAGCAGCCATGTTCCCCCCCGTGTGTATCTCGGCCGTGCTGCCGTGATGATTCCACGGGACGGCAGCGATCCCGCGCCTGGCTGCTGCCGCCGCTGCTGTCAGTGAGTGATGCTGGGAGGAAATTCTGCAATATGTGGAGATCCGAGGTGCGGAGGAATCCCTACGAAAGCCCTCATGGTTTTGTTTTTTGTTTTTTCATTTGTCGAGCATCGTCGAAAAAAAGAGCCAAATTCCGAGGCAGCAGATGATTGAAATTATAATCGGGCCCGGATGAGCTATTTTGGTTGTCTCCTCTTGCCTCTGAACTCAGTCCTAGCCTAGATACTGGTCACTCAAACGATTCTTTCCAGTAGATGGAGACAGAGCAAAATATTTTTTTTCTTTTTTTTTTTTGGAAAGCCCAGCAAGCCCCAGGCCCTCTGCACTTGGAGGAGACAGACTGCCAAAGTCTGACAAACTCTCACTATAGAGGAAGGATCCTCCCTCAGCTTTCATTAACTGTTTACTGAGTTGCCTGTCTGCTGGTGCCTGAAGAGTTCCCTTATGAAACACCCCAAATAAATAAATAAATAACAGACCATATGAATCCCACAATAGGCCTGATTTTCTCCATCTGCTGTACAAGAAACAGGTTCCTGCATCCTTTACATTTCTGGTAACTTTCCATGCCAGTGAGACTAGAAACTCAAGGTTTACTGTATTATAATAAATTCATTCTGTTAACAACAACAACAAAAAAAACTAGTATATAGGATTGCTCAGGCTCCTTCACCATGTGTATGTGTGTGTGTGTGTGTGGATCGGGGTGATATTTCACACCATTTGTGTGTAACTGTTACAAAATGGTACAAAAAAAAGAAGCACAAGCTCCAGTCATGTTGTCAAATGTTTCACTCTCATGTTCAACACTTCCCCATTTTAAACCATATTGGTAAACTAAAAGAGGAAGGAACCTTATTCCAAACTTCGCTTTTGGTTTCATTGTCTTTTGTGCAGTCACTCTTGAAAATTCCTACATGAATCAGTCTCACTGTGGATCTGTTTGGCCTGATGTGTGACAGACAGATTTGCGAATCACATATTTTGCAAACCTGATTTTCCAACTAAATTGCAAAGTGCTTTTTTTTCCCCCCCAGTGTTTCTCTTGTGTTTGCTGGATTGAGTTACAGGAAGTGATAACGTTGGATCAAGGCAATTGAACTGATGCGGGGGAAGCTCAAGCATAAAGGCATACTGCTGAATTTGTGCTATTAAAAAATGATTCCACTCCAACAGAGATATATGTATTTTTTTATAATTGGGGCTAATTGCATTAAAAAATGGACCTTGATAAAAAAAAATATTTCAAATTATTACCATGAAGACACTACAGTTGTTTATAGTGTTGTATCAGTGAGAATCACTTAGCAGTTATGCCTCTTGGACATGCAGGAAATACGTGGCTGGCTCATGAAGAACAATCAGCCTTCAGGAACTAGCAGGTCATATGAATTTGCCAATTGGACGATATGAATGTTGACAGTATGGGATAAAGCTTATTGCACACTTTCAGTTCCCCTTTGTTTGGTGAAGTCAGTGCTCGGCGGCGTTGCGTCTCTAAATGAAGCAATAAGAAAGAGTTGACATTCATCTTCAGCATCAAGGACCGAGATTCTCCGCGCTGCCTTGTTTATATGATGGATGGCTATGTCATATCACCTGTAAGTGCTATTGATTAATTATGACGCTTTTTCTTAATATATAGGGTTTTTTGGTCTTTGGCCTCAGTTTGGGACAGTTCTAGTAGTATTTGGTTATTTATTTCATGGGTTTCTGTGGTGGTTTCTATTTCTAAGATAGATTACTTAGTGGGGACAGGTGTTTTTTTTTTCAATTAACATTTATCTGAGAAGGAGAGCACATAGTTTGAATTTTGTTTGTGTGTAACGAGGACAGTTTTTTCATGTGTTCTTTATGTCCTATTAATGGCAATGCAATCACATTTTAAAAGCTACCTCTAAAGTAAGAAAAGCTACAAATTCAGTGTTATTTTTGACCTCATTTTGGCTGCAAAGAGAGCACAACATTTTCTTCTTCAGTGACAAAGTACAAATTTTCCCCTCCAAAGTCCTCAGAGGAAATTATTCCCAGTGAGCCAGAGAGTTATCGGCCCACTACAGAGCTGTACTCCTACCTTACCAATGTGGGGGATGTTTACGAAGGTAAGAGGACTAGATTTCGCCATAAACAAGATCACGACTGCATGGCTGGCCACCTAAACTTGAGCTGCTTCTCAGACCATCGATGGGCCTTCCACTCTGATCGTGTCCAGCTGGCGGACTTTGAGAACTCCCCAGTTAATCGCCTGACAGAGCTCCAGTCTGTGTCTTCTCAGCAGCTGATACAACCCTACCACTACAGCAGTGAGCCCCTTCCCCTGCATCTGGATCCACCGCTCGCGCCTCTGCCACTGTCACCACAAGTGAGTCAGAGTGTGGAAATGTATACCGTTTATGAAGGACTTCAAGAGGCAAAATCTTTGCATGTAGGCGACATAAACAACTAACCACACTGATGATTGCAGGTAAAGTGATGTCAGGTTTGGAGCAATAATAGTGAAGCAATCAGCTTCACTTAATATATATATCTAGATAGATATATATATTACGTTATATCTATATATGTATATACATATATATATAGTATATATGTATATAGATATGTATATATGTATTATCCTCAAAGATCATCATCAATTTCATCACTGTGATTCACATGAGCCACATTTTCTACAACATTTCCCCTCAGTGAGGAGACATCAGTATTTCCATACATCGACCTCCTGTAGGCAGGAGTAAAGATCTCATGCTAAAACAATCATCACAAGATTTTTTTTTTTTTTTTTTACTGCAGGCAAGGAGCAAATTTAAATTTAATTCAGTTAGTTATGACCTTTTTTTTAATCTAGAGATCATAAACATAATTGTGCTTCCATTAAATGTCATAAAATTGTTGAAAACATGCTGTGTATTACAATTTCTCAGCACTCATGCTGACTCTTTCTCACTGCCTCATTTAACAAACGCTACCGTCTAACTCAAAGATGTTCAGCTTGTTGTCATAAACAACAAAGAAAATCAGCAAACATTCAGTACTGAGAAGTGTGGACCAGAAAATTGGTGGCATTCTTGATTATAAAAGAAAAAATGTGAATTGATCATTAACACTGTGGCAATTGAAATCATCTGCTCACTGGCTGATTGATCAGTTGGCCAATGTTCATACCAAAACATGTCAAAACACATGTTCCTGTGCTTTGCAAAATAGTTGTATTGCTGTTACCATAACAACAAGACACTATACCCACCAAGATATATGGCATCAATTGTAATAAAATCTGATTGATGTCTAGTAGAAAAATTATGGTGTAAATCGCAGCTAAAATATAGTGGCAAGGTTGAAAAGACATCACTTGTTAAGTAGGCATTTTTCAGAATTACTCATGGATTCCGATTGTTCAGTTCAAATAAATCATCTACGCAGACACTGGGGACAGTCGGGGACATTTTCACCTAAATGTCATCGGCACCATGTGGTCTTGCTGAGCACTGAAATCTATTTTGTTACTTCCCCTTTTAGCACAATGGCAGTGTTTAAACAAAAATGTCAAACTTTGGAGAGGCAGACTTGCCGCTCTCTCCCTCCTATGTGTAACCTTGACGTCTAACGTGCCCCCATACAGATCCCATATTACACCTCGTCATTGTGCTACCAGTTCCAAACCTCTGCGTCACCCGTCCATTACTACTCAGAGGAGGAGCAAAGAGGACTCAGTCACCCACTGGAGGTATCAGAGGGGGAGGACGAATTTGAGGACCACAGCCACCCCTCCATAAGCAAGGACACAAGTGCGTATACTTCAGATCTAAATTTTCTACAAACATCAAGTTCAGTTGTGAAGGATATCATATGCGGAAGCTTGTTCATCCAAGATGTCTTTATGTCATATCAGATGTCCTTATGAGTTTCATATCTGCCCATGTAGACAACAAGAAGAAAATCCGCTTGTACCAGTTCCTGTTGGACTTGCTAAGAAATGGTGACATGAGTGATAGCATCTGGTGGGTGGACCAGCACAAGGGCATCTTCCAGTTCTCCACAAAACACAAAGAAGCCCTGGCGAGCCACTGGGGTGTTCAGAAAGGAAACCGCAAAAAGATGACCTACCAAAAAATGGCCCGTGCTCTGAGGAACTATGGGAAAACTGGAGAGATTAAGAAAGTAAAGAAGAAGCTTACCTACCAGTTCAGTGAGGAAATTCTAAGAAACCTCTTTTTACGTCAGTATCCTCAGTGTTGAGGAAACTGTGGCTGCAAGTGGCTTCTCTGTAATCTGGCTTCTCTGCCAATGTAACTTGCCAATGTTGTGTTTTTTGCCTGTAGATTTGCAACTTGTTTCCGTTTGTGAAGGTGCTTCTTCTGTTGTTTTGCTAACTTGCGTAAAACTGCACCATTTCAGACCTGAGTTGGAGTTAAGTGACAGCTCCAAAAACACACCAAAAAAGAACGTTTTAATGTAATCTTTTGACATTAATGTTTGTAAATTATTAATCATGTGACTAGAATGAACTGAATGGGTTTTAAAAAAAAACAGAAAACAAGCCCATTTTGTGCTTCAGTTTCTGTGTGATCTCTACAACATAATACATAAGAAAAAGGAAATGCTTAAGCTCACAAAAATACATGTGCTGAAAGTGGGAGATGTGGCTTATCATAAATGCTTGACACAGGTGGTGAATACAAAACTGATGGATAAGGGACAGTTTTGCAAAAATAATAGATAGATAGATAGATAGATAGATAGATAGATAGATAGATAGATAGATAGATAGATAGATAGATAGATAGATAGATAGATAGATACCCAAAAGTAATATTAATGCACATTTAATCATACTTATATAATACCCTGAAGGTCAAAGTGTATTTATTTGCATATATATATATATATATATATATATATATATATATATATATATATATATATATATATATATATATGTACACATATGTATATATGTGTATACATGTATATGTGTGTGTGTGTGTGTATATATTGTAGATCATTCTGTAATGGCTGTGAACAAGCACTACTTAGCTATGTGAACTGCGCAATTTCGTGGTTACCTCACAGGAGGACCGAAGGCAATTGCATTTCAGTCTCACGCCGGTGGCCACCAACGTGGTTTAAAGAAGAATAATTCTCCCACAGTAATTTGTTACACGACTTTTAATTTGGATTCGCCGCCAGGAAGGAAGTCTTCCTGCAGGTAGTTGCTTTTCTTAAGTCCCGCCCACCTTCCCGCAGCTCCCTTTTACGTCACGCGTCTCCAGCCAATCAGAGCCCAGACGTTGTTTCGTTGCGAATTTCAAACGCAGTCGAGTCGACAGAAACGACGGGTAGCTGATAGCCGCAGCCACGCCAATATTTGTAATTTTTTTTTTTATGTGGCGTGACCATTTTTACGTGGGGAGTTATTGTTTTTTGAGTCGCTCGCGTGTGGTGGCAGCAGCAGCAGCAGCATGAGGGTCAGGTTGGTATCTTGTCTTTATTCACTGGATCAAACCGAAGCGCGTTTCCTGGCCAGCCGGCGCCCATTGACGTATCTGAGAGCTAGCTTGCGGGTAGCCTGTGTCGCGCTTTGCGACGGCAAAACCGCATGCTCATGTCGCACTAAGTGACTTTATATCGTATTTGCGACTCGCTTTTAACGTCATGCTACTCATGAACTGATCTTATTTAAGCTCACTCGGACGTCCCCTGGGCACGCCTGGGCAAGTGAGCTAGTCGCAGTTAGCGTACGTTGTCTCCAACATTAGCTCTGCGTTCGACAAGAACCAGCCGTTCGATGACGAAACGGGTTCGCCGTTGTGTTAAGACGCGGGCGCTCGCTTGTCTTACAGCGAAGTCCACGCGGCGGAGTCCGTCGCCTACCTGAACAGGGCGCAGGTCAGGCTGCAGGATATCTGGGAGGAGATCGGGATTCCGGAGGAGCAGCGCCTCCAGAGAACCAACGATGTTCACAAGCACATCAAAGTGAGTCCCGCGTCCGCTGCTGGAGAAATTCTCTCGCCCCGCGTTGTCTCTCTATGACACGAACCTTCATTTTTTTGATTTCCCTCCTCGCCACAGGGTTTGCTGGACCTAATGATCGCCGAGGAGGAGGAACTCCAAAAGAGACTGCTGAAAAGCATCGAGTCCTGTCGCAAAGAACTTAATCATCTGTGCAGTGAACTTCAGCTTCCCCCCTTTGAGGTTTGTTTGGTAAACATGGGCTGTCTTTTTTTAAAATATTATTATCCTGTCTATAAAACTGCTCACAGTTCCGGACTAATTTTTTTGCCTGAAGGAGGAGGATGGCTGCACCATGCTGCAGATGGAGAAGAACAGCCGCACGCGCCTTGAGTTGATGAAGGAGCACAAGAAGCAAAGGATGGAAGAGCTAAAGGGTCTCATGGCTAAAGACCGCGAGCTGTGCGATATTATGTGCACCACCCCTTTTTGCATCGACCCGGAATCCATCCCATCACTGAAGCAACTCGAGACATATCGCGTCTACCTGGATGACCTCACCAAAGAGAAGGTGTTGCTATCTGTGTTTTTTTTTCCCGTGACATACTGTGTTTCTCTTAAACCTAGGATGTAACATGCGTAACTAACTTTATTCAGGAGCGTCGCCACGATGAATTTGTCAGTGTGAAGAAGGAGATCGTCTCGTGCATGGATGGCTTGGAGCGTCACCCGGAGACCAGCTTCGAAATGGACGTGATGTGTGAGGATGAGGAGGCATTTTGTCTCTCGAGTGACAACATTGATGCGCTTAAACGACTCCTCGCGCAGGTGATTGTGCCACATTTGCATCTAGATTTTTTTTTAAGGGTCAATCATATCATGTCATGGCCCATCATTTGATACAAATTGTGTATGCCTCATACAAGTTACAAGAACGCAAGGCTGAGAATGAGCTCAGATGTTCAGCACTCCGCACGAAGATCCAGGAGCTGTGGGAAAGACTTAGGATCCCCCAGGAGGAGAGGGATGCCCTCTCTGAGCATATGGTCAACTCCAAAAGGAAGAACATTGAGGCAGTAAGGAATCCATGTTAATCTTCATCACAAATAGTCATTTCAGAGAGCATATTGGCTTGTTAGTTCAGAGGATACTAACCCTTCCTTAATAACTTGTACCAAATTGTATTATTTCCTTCCAGCTCCAGGATGCAGTCCAGCATTTAGAGGAGCTGAAACTGCAGAGCATGAAAAGTGTCATTGAGGCCATCAGAGCTGAGATCACCCTCTTTTGGGAGAGATGCTTCTACAGCCAAGAGCAGCGGCAGGCTTTTGTTCACTTCCGTGATGGTGAATGGCGTTGCTAACAAAGACCTTCCCTGCTCTGTATGTGGTTGGAGGGAACGTTAGTCTGATCCATGTCTCTGTTCATAGATGAATTCACAGAGGAGCTTCTCAACCTCCACGAGTCTGAAGTCAAAACTCTGAAAAAGTACTTTGAGGACCATCAGGAGTTGTTTGAGGGAGTCACAAAATGGCAGGAGAATTGGACCCTGTATTTGGAACTTGATGTGAGTGGAAAATCTCCTCAATTTAGTCAGGAAGCAAATCTGTTGGTGTGTGTGTGTGATTTTTGTTATTTCATGTTTCATATCTCAGAAAAAAGCTAGTGACCCCTCGAGGTTCAACAACAGAGGGGGGAACCTCCTGAAAGAAGAGAAGCAAAGAAGCGACCTGCAGAAAAGTTTGCCAAAGGTGAGGATAATGGCGGCAGCTTGTAAGCGAGGCCGTTGGCAGCAGTTTGAAAACTTGTCAAATTGAATCTCATTGATGACACAAGTGCGGTCAGTCTAAGCATACGCCAAAAGGGTGAGAACGGTTGAGGTTGTTGGTGCATTACTAGTCTCGGCCAACAGATGGGGATATTCAAGTTATTTACATTATCTTGCACCAGATGATTATGGGAGAGCATTTTAGAGAACAGACTGCTATGTGGTTTTGTCTGTTTTGTCAGCGTGTTCAAAATGTTTAACATGGCAGCATTGCAAACCATTGTTTCCTGTTTGCTTCAGCTGGAAAAGATTCTGAAGGCCCAAATTGATATTTGGGAACAGGAGCATGTAAAGGAATTTTTGGTGAACGGGCAGAAATTTCTCGAGTATGTGCAGGAGCAGTGGAACGACCACCACACTGAAAAGGAGAAAGAGAAACTGGAGAGGGTAACTGGCAAAAGTGTACTCAAAACAAATTCTTAAATTTCACTCGCTCAAGAGTGTTGCAATAAAACCTTTTTTTGTCATTGTTTTATGTTTGTTTGAAACAGCAATTGAAGAAGAGCAAACAGATCCAGGAGGACATGCTCTATGGGACAGCAGTGAGGACACCATCCAAAAGGCGGATAGTAGGGACTCCCACGCCTGGTAAAGTAAGAAAGGTAAGGCGCTCTTTCAGTTTTATTGCATTTTAATTGGGAGCAGATGAAAAGGCTGACCAAGGATTTTTTTTTATTTATTTATTTTCCCCTCAATAGCTCAACGGCACAGCGACCATCTCTACCCCTAACAGCTTCCTCAGCTCTGGCCTCGGAGGAACCCTGTGCCAATCCTCAATCCAGAAACCTCCTCTGTCTGCCAGCAAGGTGCCGTCACTGCTGTTTTTCTTCTCTCACAAAATTTCCATGTTTTTAAAGCCTGTCAGATAATGTCGGACGGGTTGCGACGGACGACGGTGGCAGTGAGACGAGTGTTGAAACGTTCATGTCTGAGAGGATCCATCTTCACCTCTAAATTTTACATATGAGGGAATCGGCTCTTAATGTCTGCTGCTCTACTTTAATAATTTATCGGCGTGCTCGCCACAACAGAAGTGCATCCACACGTCATGCATCGGTATGGAATTCGAAAACATCAACATTCTAGTCAATACTTTTTACTTCACTTCTTTTAGGGTCTCGGCCTGCGAACCCCTGGACATGGAAAGACCCCACGTGCACTAGACCGGAACAAGGAAAACCTGTCCCATCTTAATAGAAATACTCCAAGTGGCACATTAAGGTCTCAGGATACTCAAGATCACACCTTCACCTTGAACTCTATTGCTGGCTCGTATACGGAATTTACGGTAAATGCGGTTTTACATCTGTTTAGTAATTAACTCCAAAAATCCCAACCCTTTTTTAAAAGCGGAAAGTGATTAACTCCCGAGATACGACATAGTAAGTTAACAAGTGAATTTAAATCATTGCTTGCAGTCACCTGCCTCACCAGAAGTTTTACTTTCTAAAAAAAAAAATCCAAAGAATGATCCTCAAAAAAAGACAAAACCCAGTGATACATTTTTCATGACTTTTTGAAGTTTTAATACAATGCAAAATATAATTCTATTAAAAGGCAAAGTTGCCAGCATGGTAAAATTAGTTCTAAATCCCTCCACTTTTGATGGTCAGATGAGAACTATCCCCCAGCGCAGGTAAAGACTCATGCTGTATTATGCTCTAAACAGCTTTTCATACATGAGGTGAGGCAATCTGCATCAACATAATATCCATAAGATTCTTTTTATTCAAGTGCAATAATTCATGACAAAAGAGTAAAAAAAAAATCTTGACATTCTGCAGTGTAAATCCCCCAAACTGACTTGGCCAAAGTTTCTACCACATTCAAAATCTTGGAACAAGGATTAGCTTTCCAAAAAAATCACCATATAGCATATACATTCAACCTTTTTTAAATAAAAACACAGATGCTAACGGGGAACTGTGCTGCTTTCTTCCAGAGAGACCTCTCGAAGGCTTCTAAATCAAATGTGAAGTCGGGCTTTCTGAACTCCACCATCAGCCATCAGTGAAGGCTGAAAGGAGCTCTGGCACCGGGAGTCGTCCAGCTCAACACTACCATGGTGTCATTTAAGTGGACGAGAGAGAGAACGGCGATGTAAACTTCTTGCAAAAAATGTAAATATTTTTACACTGCGTGAAAATTCTGAGGCCCGTTGCTTTATTTCACAATTACTGCGGAGGCAGTTTTCTCTGCGCTTCGTGATTTTGTGGATATTTGTACTTTGTCTGTTGTGGTTTTTATGGCTTTTTTTTCCTTCTTTGATTGGTGTAGAGTATTTTAAGTGAAACATTACCAAATCTGTCAGAACGTCAGTTTTCGTACTGTAGCAGTTAGCGCACTGATTTGACCTATCTAGCTGGAATGACAGCTACATTTGCTCTCCAGAAGCGTAAAGTGTGTTAAAATCGGTCTGTAAATAAACGTTTTAAAAAAGCGTTCATCCTTTTTATGAAGTTTGTTTTTATTGACCTACGTGTTTTCATTCCAGCTTCTATTGTTGCAGATCTTTGTTGATGCAGTCAGAAGGCTGAACATGTTCATTTTTACAGAAAACTTAATTACATTTCACTATACTGTGGATATAAACAATTTTCTCCCGTGTGGACTAGATATGGGATGTGCTGCTTATGCCATGCGTGTCATTAGCTCCTCAAGTGCCCTCTCGCGATGGTTTTCATGAACAAGCAGCACCTCTTTGATGGCACTTTGCTGGAATCCCATCTCATTAAACTGGTTGAGAAGGCGCAGAAACTCAGCAGCCTGAAATAAAAATGGCCTGTTAAGGGTCTCTGCACGCCGCCAAATGGAGATACAACATGACCGGTGCTGCTTCCATCCACTAATAAGTAAAACGTGCTGCAATCACCTTACTCTCGCAGTTCTGAAACATCTCCAAGGCCTCCTCAACTTGCGCTTCATCATAACCCAACTGACACAGGCGGTCGCTGGCAACCAGGTATTTTAAGATCTGTCAGATGGCAACAAGCAATATTTAGAATAACATGCAGACTTGATGAAGTATGTTAGCATAAGTTAGTTCCTATGCATTTGAAAAAAAAAATGTAGCCTTAAGACCACTTTGTTATGTATACAGGGTTTGCATATTATAACTTTTTTTTCGACCAGAATTGTGTGTAGACGCTTGTCCACCCTCTCCACACAAAATATTCCACAGTTGTATAAACGGCTGTGCAACTGTACCGCTAATATAGGCCACAGATGAAGTGCAGCCTTGTGCAGTCATCATCAAAACCTAAGCCGTGATGTACATCAGAAACTGAGGAGCATATAGTGCTGATATGGCTAAATATTTTTGGCCAGTGACACAAGGACTTGCCACAAATCTGAGCAGTTTAGAGGAATCTGCGGCTATTCTGAAGCCCTCAGGTTCAGGACGCTGCAGATGAGTTGAGAGATTTGACTGAGGTGTTTTACAGGTCACCCTCAAGGCTTCAAAAGATCACGCGCACTTTTCAAACCCAGCCCGGTCCCTACCTTCTCCGGGCTGTGGTAGCCAGTCTTCTGCAGTGCCAGAATAGCGGTGCGCAAAGGGAAGCCCTTCTCAGTGACGGTTTCCAGCAGCTCCCTCTCTTCCTGGCTGAGTGCAGACAGCAGCTCAGTGGCGGAGTCAAAGAAAACCCCACGAGAGCTGCCCGTCCTCAGGGTCTGTTGGCAGCAGGGGAGGAGACAAAGTGTTTTGGGCTTTTAGAAGCGGAACTAAGAAAACAGATCAAGGGGTGATACATATTTGTTCTCAGAGACACTGACAGAAAAAAAACCTTCTGCCTGTGATTTCTGATGACAGGCCCTGCAGAGGAGGGTCGTTGCTGCTGCTGCTGCCTGGAGGGGGAACGGCCAGCAGGGGGAGAGCGGAGGGAGTACGCCCTGCCCACGGAGCCCAGCGAACGCTGCCTCTTCTTGCAGCTCTTCTGCCCGGGAGGGAGGGGGCTGGCCTGCTGTGGATCACGTTGCTCAAGTTCACGCAGAGGCTGCCTGCAGTCCTGGAGAGAGGGTGAGGTGCTTCTGTGGCTTCTGTGGCTCTTGGGTGAGTCGGGCTGGCAGCGGTGAGCGGGAGGGCCGAAGTGCATGTCCCTGACTCTGGTGAGCGGGTCTTTGGGGGCGGCGCCCCGGGCCCGCTCTTTGCCCCTCATGGGTTGAGGCGCATCCTCTGTGGAGGAGCCTTCGTTATCCTCGTAGTAACCATCTTCGTCGTCCGAGTCGGACACGAGGAACTTGACGGCATGGTGGCGCAGCCGGTGAGCGTCCACCGAGTTCAGGCTGTGACTGCGGGGTCGAGGGCTCGGGGCCCAGGGCTCACTGTTCCTGCGACTGGCCCTGCAGCTCTCCTGAGATCTACTGAACATCAGCCAATAGGGGGGGCAGGACGGGGCATGATAGAATGGCTGCTGCCCGGTTAAGATCAGTCTCTCCAGGTTGAATCCATACTGCAGAGAGATGCGAGTGTAAGCAAAACACTCAGTGTAACCGATGAACACCAACATGACAGACACCTGGATCCTGAAACTAGACCAGCTGGTTTCCCCGTCCACTTTCACACTGTGACACGTCAAAAAGCTAATTAAAAAGGCATTTGAGTGCAACAATTGAATCCGTGTAGTCGGGTTTGTCCTGCTGACGAGATGTCAGCTTATTGCATCTTCTGCTAATCATCGCTTCATTTCTGCGTTATCTCAAATCCCTGATGTCCTCTGCTCTTGATCCCCCCAGGCTACTACTGCTCTCTCTCTCTCGCCCTCTGTCTGTCTCTCTCTAGGAAGTCGAGGAAGTCGTCTGGTGGCGACGCCGTGTGACGACGCCTGGACCACCTCAAACTGTCATCCTGCTCACACTTTTGTCAACAATTTTGTCATTGTTTCCTGTTAACTCCCAACGTGACCTCTGTACATGCGACATTTATTGCATGTCTGTCCGTCCTGGAGCAGGGATCCCTTCTCCTCTGCGGCTCTTCCTGAGGTTTCTTCTCCGTTTATTTCTTCCCTGCTAAAAGGGTTTTTTAGTGGAGTCTTTCCTCACTGGAATCGAGGGTCTAAGGACAGAAGGTGTTGCTCACTCTACAGATTGCAAAGCCCACTGAGGCAGTGTGATTGTCTTGACCTATATGAACAATTCTTTCTGTAATTTTTAACTCATAATAGCAGCACTCTGAGAGCTGTGCTTTGGAGCGCAATACAATAAGCTGTTGAAAATTTACCTGAGCTATACCTGAGCTTACTGAAATGGAGCGTGTGAGCTCTGATGCGCCGCAGATTTGAACGGTGCACCGCTAAAAGGTGGATCACACACACATTCTTAAAATGAATAAATAGGTAACAGAGTTTGTGAAATGACACCTCAGTTTCTCGCAGTATCCGGTGGCAGTCTGGTAGAGGGACGTCCGGCGCCGTCACCAGCCGAGCTTCCTCCGCCAGTGAGCCCATCGGGACCTGGAAGGGGACGTCCTCTAAAGCGCTCATCCTCACCAAAAACCGCCTGCGTCAGCAGAAATGCAAAAGAGTCAGAAGCCTGTTACAAACCAGATCCTGGCCGCCACTTTGTCAGCGATCACCTCTGTCAGGTGTTTTCACTCAGGTGCTCGGAGGCGTTGACGGGTGTGTGTGGAGTAAGTGACAAACACACATCATTATAGGGGATAAAGCTCCCTAAGCCTCTGACATCATGAGTTGTTTACCAATAATCTCACACGTTACTCTAATCCGTTGTGGAAAGGTGCGGCAAAAAACAATGGCGTATTTAAATGAAGATAGGCACTCTTCATAGAATGACACAATGAAATCGATTCTGAAATGTTTTCTTGAATGTTTTCAGTGTAAAATGTGGTATACATTTTCCTCAATATTTTATTTATGTTGGCTGCAGCCGTTTCTTTAATAATTCAGAGGCATAATTCAGTGTGACTTTCTAATTTCAAGTGTGGATTTGACAGGGGATTAGAGATATGCTGAGGTATTGGGAAACAAAAGACCAGCACGATACGTTCCAGAGATTAGCTGATTACATAAAGGTGACAGCACAACAGGGAAGCGCGCCACTGCTGTGTTGTCTGCTGCATTAATTTCTCACTATTCATTCATGCTTAGGAGGTCGAACCTTGGCTTGGCAATAGAAATAAAAAAATAGTTATATTTCTTTACAGATATATATTTTATTTATATATTTTTAACAATCACAAATTCACAAGTGTGGGTAGGGGTTTACAGGTACTGTAACAGACCTTTGGGGGGGGAAGAGAAAAAAAAGCGGTTTTGGAAGGCCTACTGAAAGAAAAGGAAACTTAAAGCAGAGGGAGAACAGATCTAGTTTAATCATTTTAGAGCACAAACGGCATTTCAAGAATTGAGCAGCGTGGTTCAGTCAGAAGAGCGTAAAGGTAGAGAGGCTTGATTTCAGACGTGTGCATTCGTGTACCACTGTTAGTACAGGATGTTAACATTGCTAAAGGTGAGTTTCCGACACTGGAGAACACACAGAGAAAACAAAAACGCTAGTGTCCTGTGGACTGTTTGACAAAGCAGGTTTAGGGCTGGCAGCCACCCAACTGTTGGAGATTATCTGTCGGACAACAATTGGAATCTGGGCACGGAGGCTTGGATATGGGATGACGGACAATGTCTTTGTCTTATACGTTGAGGGTTATCTAAGAACCGACGCGGCAAAGGGCCATTTTTAATCCTGAATTGTGAAACAGCCCCCTGAGCCGGTCGTACAATATAGAGGCAAACACATACACATTCCCTAAAGAGTGGGCCGGAGGAGGAAGCTGAAAAAAAAACACTGAAAAAAGAAATAACCATTCTTGGCGTTTAAAAAGGTCACCGTTGTTCCCCACCTGCTCTGTTTAGTGTGCTGGTGTGTTAAAACTTCACAATTATGTTCTCCTTATTAGAAGCCATGTCATACAAATCGCTTAACAATGCTACCTAAGCAGTGTGGCGCAACATTTACAGCCAAGAATCTACTGTGAACACCATTTTTACAATGGTGGTAAAGAAAACATCAAAATATTGATGTGCACATGGAATATCATGCCCTTATAATTTTAAGGCATTACTTGACATGTTAATATCACATCTCTTAGTGATTCATGTTGTCCCATGTACAATGTGATCCCATCATTTCCATTTGCTTCCCTCGCCATCATACAGCCCATCACCACAAAAGAAAACAAACATAACTAGCTACAAATCCTTTTGTTAATAAAATTTGCATTATCTTTATATAGATAAAATGTTAACAATCCCCAGAGATTGAAGTTTCGCTTTTGTTTTTTTTAAATGAAGGTCCAACCTGTAAATGCAGCAAGAACAAGCAGCCTTCATTATCCCCACTAAAAAAAATAAAATAAAAAAAAAAAAGTCCACAACTTTTCTGGAAACGGGCCATAACAAAACCCCGAGTTGGTATCCAAAGGTTCATGGTAATTTAATAATGTCAGACTGCACTGTCTTTATGTGAAATGGTTGACGTGGTTCAGTTGTTAGCAGCGTCTGCCTGTCGAGGCCAGTTCTCCTCTTCGATGCCCGAGTCGTATTCCTCTTCTGCGGACTCCTTGGCAGGAGCTCTGAAACGTAAACGGAAACCGCTGCTGAGGTTTCAAAACAACTTTAGGAGCTACGCGCCGAAGTTAATCTGATCTCTGACGCTCAGCGAGAGGCGAGATGCTGACCTGATGTATCTGGGTTGTGATTTTCCTTGGACAACATCTTGGTCCAACTCGACAGCCATGATGTCGGAGTGAGGCACCTCAAACATTGGCTCAAGGAGGAGCTTTTCCTGTGGTGGAAGAAAAAAAAAAAATCCTTCAGTTATATCAACAAAACCAAAAGTGTAAACAAAATGCCTGATATGTTAATTCACGTACCATGATGGATCTGAGCCCACGAGCTCCAGTCTTTCGCTCCAGAGCCATCCGGGCGATGGCCCTCAAGGCATCATGATTCACATTAAGCTCACACTGGGAAAAAAGGGGTATTTCAAATGTATGTCAGTCTCAACATCTCTAGCTTTCTAGCAAGGAAATTCAGTTTCTGCAAATCTTACATCGAGACAAAATGAAAAGTAAATTACAAATCGCTTTTTCTTCCAACAATGCAAAGCAGCAGCCACCACATCAGAGCCCTTACTTTGTCCATGCTGAACAGAGCCTGGTACTGTGGCACCACAGCATTGCGAGGCTCGGTCAGAATTCGGACTAGCGTGTCTTCATCCAGGCTGTGCAGGGGAACCACCACGGGTAGACGGCCGACAAATTCCGGGATCATTCCAAACTCAATCAGGTCCCTGGCCTCCACGTGCTTCAGCAGCCTGTCCTTCTCCTCGATCTCTGCCACTGTGTCGGTCTCGCCGCTGGTGTTGGCCAGGTCTGCTGCGGCCGCCGCACGGCGCCCCTTCCCCAAGTTAGACGGAGTTCCAAAACCCAAATACTGAGGCACAACCAAACATGAGGATCGGGTCAGAAGCGGTGAACAGGAATGCTGGCTGAGTGTGTCCTGACCATGCATGTGTGGTGCGTTCAAATTACCTTTTCGTTCTTTCTTCTGCTGATGATTCTATCAAGTCCATTGAAGGCCCCAGAGGCAACAAACAGGATGTTGGTTGTGTCTACCTGCACCGTTTCCCCTCTCAGCTTCCTGGAGTTTTTCTCGGGAACATTGACAATCGTGCCTTCCAAGAGTTTAAGCAAGCCCTGACGGAGGAGACGAGGAGTCAACAATGATGCAAGTGTAGAAAAAAGTTACAATGATCGCACCACAGTTGTTTGCCTAGTAACAATGTCAAGCTGCAGTTAGCATCCATATCTGTCCCTTATGTAGCCAGGTAGCGTACTAATGTAGTTAAGACTTTGAATGAATTTGAGGAAAAAATATATACATGCTTTCTGACGTCACAAAGACACTGAAATTACATTCGGTTATTACTGAATTATCAAATTCAGATGAATATCGCAGATACAATATGCCATTTCATCATTTGATGTTTTGGTGAAATTCTGTTGTGTCTGAGAGTTATGGCCATAAGCGTGTTTTGTGAGGTCACAATGACTTAGACCTGAACTGGAATTTGTGCCAAACTGGAAAAAAAAACAACCTCCAGGCATTCCACAGATATTCTAAGACAGGGACA
This sequence comes from Dactylopterus volitans, assembly GCA_901007715.1. NCBI lineage: Eukaryota > Metazoa > Chordata > Actinopteri > Syngnathiformes > Dactylopteridae > Dactylopterus > Dactylopterus volitans. The sequence continues at coordinate 30,159 of CAAKHG010018086.1, forward strand.
AATCTCAAAAATGTGGACCTATGAACTTTTATATACAAAATGTCATGTCATGTCAGATCATTTGATTGTTGCACACGTTTGTGTGGCATTTAGTCACAATCAGTGTATTGCACGGAGTTGTGGCCCAAAATGTGTTTTGTAAAGTCTCAGTACAGTGACCTTGACCTTTGACCACCAAAATGTAATCAGTATGTCCTCGAACCCGCGATGACGTTTGTTGTTAGTTGAGATATTGTTATCAAAAGAATGATTCAGGTGGACTGACAACCGGAAAAACGCAACGCCACCAGCCCCGGCTGTCGTGGACTCTTAGTAATAACAGGGAAGTAATTACAGTCAACAACACCTGCTGCTGTGTTCTTAATTCAAGATCGACAACATTCAATGCTCCTGTGACACATTTTGAGGATTAACTTTCACCGCGTTTGGTTGCATAAAAAGGTTTTATTTTCTGGTAAGGGTGGAGGGGCGAGTTTAATACTGACCTGCTGGACTCCCTCTCCGCCCACGTCTCTCAGCTGATGGATGCCAGGCACGCTGCCGATCTTGTCAACCTCATCCAGAAACACAATACCTGTACATTGAATGCACAGACAGAGAGGCAATGGGAGACCGATTTCTCAACATCACCTGGGCGAGTAAATAAACAATAAATTCTAAGTGTGTCGGACACCGTGAATAGGGACGCCCATGCAAGAACGGGGAAGTGGAAATGTGATATAAACATGCTAAGTCACAGAGGAGTGATAACAATAAGAGTTATTTATATCTAGGTGAAGGTGATGTCTTTATAAGGGCATGGACCCACGATTATGTAATCATGTAATATGTATGCGATTACATAATCCGTATGTATGTAATTATGTAATGCTTTATGTAATTAGGGGCTTGGTACCGGAAGGCTGCCAGGTTGATCCCCTGTACAGGCAGATTTGGAAATACCGAGGACTGGGAGGGAGGAAGGAACAGTGCTTTCCCCTCCCTCCGCGGGACTGGTGCACCCTTCAACCATGCATCTTAACCTGTCTGCTGACTTGAAGATTTCACACAGACCACAAAGCATTCGAGAGCTCCGTTGGCCTTGCAGCTGAAATTCTGTCCGTCTTTGAATGTTAGAGCGAACGCAGCAGAGGATGTGTTTGTGCGAATGGTGGTTAAAAAGGAACATATGGTAAGATTTTAACACGGGCAAGCGCACTACTTTAAAAATGAATCCCTCTGCCCACCTTGCTGTGCTTTCTCCACCGAGTAGTTGGCATCTTGCAGCAGTTTGGCAATAACGGACTCTATGTCTTCTCCCACGTATCCAGCTTGAGTCAGAGTGGTGCAGTCACATATTGCAAAGGGTACATCTAGACAACGGGCCAGTGTCTGCGCCAACAACGTTTTTCCTATGAAACATTTGGGAGGCCAGGATTAAAATTGTGCTCATTTTGCAGTGACTGCATCATAGTGCAATATTAAAACTTAGAACAATGTAAGCCACACCTACCCGAGCCAGTCGGACCTAGAAGTATGATGTTGCTTTTCTCCAGTTTTATGTCGACGTGTGTGGAGTCCAGGACCTCGCCCCCCCTCCTCTCCTGAGGTGCCTGCTGGCTCGTCTGCTGTTGCATGGAGGCTCCCAGAGCATTTCCATGAGGGCTGATCCCTGCGATCTGCAGCAGCTCTGCAACGACCCAGGAAACAGAAGTCCAAGTTTAAAGATTGACTTCTTTCATTCAAACTTACCTTGGAAGGTGCTGCATTTCAAAAAATCGCCACAAAGAACACTTCCATTCAAACAACGGTTATGCTCTGATGTTGTGCAAGGATCGATTCGTTCATCTTAAATAGTACAAGCTTCAATATAAAGCCTAAAAATACATGTGGCAGGGTCACTGCAAGTGTGGAGTTACTGAGACGGGCTAGACTGAAAATAGCTGAGGTGGACATGTGAATGTGGGTCACTGGGCTACCTTATCAAATTATCAGGTCAGTAAAAGATTAACAAATGTGCTTAATTGCCAGTGTCTCTTGCACATCTGCAGATGCGGTTGATGAAAACACCATCAATTAATGCTTCAACTCCTCCGAACAAACAGGTTATGCATCACAAAGCTCTGACTGAAGAGTTATTAATGTCTGTAAATTTTGGCATTTGTGCAACAGGAGACAACAATAAAAAAGACTAAAAATGCTGTGTGTTAAAACTGTTAAGTGTTACAACTTTTAAAGTTGCCTAATAAACAGCATGGAGGACCACTCACTTACTTGTGAATCTGTATTCATCCTCTCGTCTTCTCATCTCTAGCTCTACAGGAAGAGGATGACAGTTCTCAAATTAATGTTACCATTACAGCTATGATGTTGTCAATACAGTCCTGAAAGAAGTTTAGAATTTGCGGGGTAATTATTGAACAAATGCCAAATAATACAGATTACAACTGAAGACGAGTCTTAAAACCAAAGCTGCAACCTTTGGTATGAGTTATTTGTGTGTACTGACTCTGAAACTATAAAGAGTACTGCGTCATAATTTCAACTCCAGCCAATGAAAAAAAGCAAATGCATTTTTTTTTTTGCAGCAACTACATACTAACATATTGTAAGTCTGGAAATGTCATTCTCGCACTTCATTTTATGTTTGTCCATGTTGCTTCAAAACATCATTTGATCATATTCACCACCAATAGTGCTAAACTGTATAATACTATAATTAATTTATAAAACACACACACACACACACACAAAATAACATTATGATGTTATCATCATAATGATCAGCCAAAAGATTATGTAATTTGTGATGCATTTGAACTTTACTGGGTTATACTGAGAGGTTTCCCAAATATTTTGGCACTCATATGCATTAGGGTGACAAATTATTAGTGACACCTCTGAGTAGAACCCAGCTCAGTTCATCAGCATTACAAATTACAGTCTCAATAACAATCATTAAACTATGTCAACACCATTCTCAAACAGATTCAATAAAATTTCAACATAAAACTCCTCCTGCAGGGAGAATTCGTCGCAGGCCTGTTACACGCAGTGGTCATAATGTTACGAATGATCGGAGCATATTTCTATTTACTGTTTTTATCTTTAGTAAGATAATCAGGGAGGTAGAAAAATCCCCTTAAAATAAGGCTATTCAGCACTTTTGGAGTAAAACATTTGTATGACTTTAACTTTATTTGACAAATGACAGGGGTTTCCCCACAGACTGTACCGGATGTCTGGTATTGTTTAAAAAGGAGAAGAAAACAAATCAACTGATGCAAGTGGTTAATGGAAACAAAATGAAGAGATGTACAAACGTGCCAAAGACAATGGAAATAAAAGATGCTTAAAAAAGCAAACAAACAAAAAACTAGTTGATACTGACCACGAGGTGTAAGAGAGGGCTGTTTCTCCACTTCTACCTGCTGTCGACTCCCAGCAGGGATGTTGTTGTAGATGCGTTTGTAATGATTGTACACTGCAACTGCTAACACCTTTTTTGCATAGGACTGGCCAACGACATACTTGTCAAGGTAAGCATAGATCTGAAATAAAAAATACGCACACACATATCTAAATACAGTGCAATGAAAGTCATGTGAAACACACATTATTTTGTATCCCAGGAAAATGAATCGACTCGATTCATTTTCCTGGGATATTTTGGTTTCGCTTTCAATTTCTCACCTTCTTCGGGGGAGGTGGAGGTTTCTGCGCGAACGCCAGTTTCACAGCCTCCGCAGCAGATTCTGGCTCTTTGTTGAGCCCCTTCTTAGAGTCCGTTTCAGACAGAACCACGAAAAAGTGATGGCATTTCTCACATTTGACAAATCGTGTCGATGCTACAAAAGAACAAAACACAATACATTCAATACGAAACCTTTATACAACCTGGATTAAAAGCTGTTTCAGACATTTTACATCAACAATAGTGTTCTCAAAACAGGAAATTCATACCAAAAAAAAAAAAATAAATAAAAAATAAAAAACTTGTGCAAAAATGCTAAAGGAGTTGCTCAGCTATTCTGAATTTCAGTTACAAAAATTCCTTGCACATTGTCGGGATCAAACTACACCAGTTAAATAGAGGAGAGCAGTGTCATGCCAGTAGGAAAGTTCATATGGAATAATGGTTTGGGCAGTCAGAGGAGCGAAGCTTTAATCCAGATTCAGCAGTTAGAGAACAGGCAGGCAAAGTGGTCGCATAGCTAAGCAGTCTTACGCCATTATTCAAAACGCACAGAAACCCGGCGTGCTACATGTGCTACAGCAGCAAAGCCGCATTTTGTGAAATCATTACTGAAAGGCACATCAAAGCATAAAGCAACAAAGACATGAAAGCTAACATTATTATCTTAACGTTATCACAGTCTGTATCCCAACCTCAACAGGCTTTCACAAAGTGACTGCTCATGGCCAGCGGCTGCAGCCACTTGGACGGTGGCAGACAAGCGTAATTTGTGCGCCAGTTCAACCAAGTTTATGAAAACATACCAGTACAGAAACCTCTAATCTGAGTGTTTGAGAGGAGCTTTCTTGCTGCATCGATTGTTTGTTTTGTTACAGCTGCAAGATAGCAAAGTTGCTTTATTTAAACAGGAAAAAAAAAGAAAAAGAGTAATTCCATCTCCTGGTGCTATATGAAGGACATGAAGCACCATCTCATTTGGTTTTGTCCTCGATGCTGAACGGCATCCAGCTAAAGTCAACATGTGTGATTATCGCAACATGGCCTATATAGAGTGACACTATGTACTCGTATCCCGAAAACAACCACTCTCATAAACCTTGTTTCTCTAAAAGGTATTTAAAGTACATTTTGACACATCACTTCAGAAAAGGTTAATGGAAACATCAAATTTTGAGAAAACAAAAGATAGTACAAAGTTTTATAACAATTTTTACATGGAAAGAGCAACTTTTACTACACCTATGCATGTTTCCTATATGACCAACTTAACAACCACCTAATTTTGTTACAACCTAATTCATTTGCTTAATACCCATTAATAGAAAAAAAAATTGCTCACATTTTCTTCTTGTGACATTTCAAAAGCTTACTCTAAGGCCACCTATCAATTGAACGTAAACACGGCTATGAACTTCATGCCCATTTCCTTATACTACCAAGTTTTACTCACATACTGATGACATCTTCACTACATGCATCAGCTCCAGAGGGGTGTTGTGTGCTAGTTTAGCAAAAACACCTCTGACCACGATGCATACATTTTACGTTGGTTGTCCTATATTTTTAAGTTTACTCACATACAAATGTCTCTACATGTGTGCAGGGGTCTCCACATTTGGGGCAGCGCAGTTGGCTCCCTCCCTTGCCCGATCCTCCAGAGCCAGAGGATCTCTTGCCCTCACTGATGCTTTTCTGTGTAAACACGACTGCGTCAGCACATACTAAATTACATTACTACCATGTCGTTTATGTATACGAAAGTGTGGGATGCAACAGCTGAAGAGAGCCACATATTAGATTAATTCTTCCAGGTCCATTACCTTTCCCCCATCACTTCCACTGTCCTTTGTTGTACCATCCTTAGCGGCAAAGCAGACTGCGGTCTCTGAAAATGACCTCACCCGTACCCGCAGAGGTAAATGAGTTTCCCGAGAACCGTGACGACTCAGAGAAAACAACTGAATCCTGGAGCAGGACAATCCTGAAACAACAGCAACACAAAAGTGATTTCTTCAAAAAATTCAAAAATATGTTCCATTTTAAATGTTTTGGGGGCTATAATAAACAAGCAACAACTAAATAGCAAGAGATTACAAAACTGTTCCTAAGCTGTATGCCGGGAGATGACACAAGTACACTGATTAGTTTATCAACAGAAAATTAAATCAGCACCCTTTTCAACAATCAATCAATTAGTGTTAAGTCATTACAGTACATAAGTATTACATGCATATTTACATAATACTTAACTGATATACATTTGGTTTTGCATTTGTTAAAATATAATACACTTCACCAACAAGGTGTACAAAAGTACTCCTTGTTCCTTGCTTGTTGCTGTTGGACCTGAAACTTAAAGCACTGTGTTTTCACCGTGTTTATATAAGGTGCATTTATTCGAAGTTTAACATTTGTCATAATGGAGTTGTTGTTGTTTTTTATCTTCTTAGCGTTTTGTTTTGTTTTTTTTTTCACTTAAAATAGCGTCCGACGAGCGTGCTGTTCCGAGAAGGGCGAGCTGATGTAACGTTGGTCAATACTCGGGAGGTGAAAGCGAGCAGCGATCCAGGCTGGAGACCCACTTACAAAATAGCATGAGGTCAAGTACAGCCTCGGAGAGCCTGGCACGGTGTGTACATTTCCTGGCTTACCTCTGTGGGCAGTGTTTAGGAACAACCTGGCAGCCGAAGTGCACGGGCAGGACATAGCTCCTCTTTTCACTCCAAATCCTGAAATAAAAACAAAAAACTTATTGACAGTACACACGGGGGGGTGGTGGAGATGGCTAAATTAGCTCGGGGCTACCATGAGTGACAAACGGCAGAGGCCGGATCACGTTAAACATTTCATAACTTCGGCGTCACCGCTAGCATTAGCAGGGCAGGTTACCGGAGAGGGTGCTGGGTCAGCGCCGCTTACAGCTTCGCCGGGCTTGATTAGACCACGCAAAATGCGTAGGTAGACACAATCACAATTAAACCGCGCCGGCGCTGCGACGCTGATATAAATGGCAAAGTAAACAACGTAGCTAGGCAGGGCCAGGCGACTGTTAGCTGCGTGCGCTAGGCCCGAAAAGCAGCCACTCAAGCCTTTCTGGTTACTGTAAATGAAACACACGGCGATGAGCGGGCCGGAGGCTGTTGTTGCACAACGATTAAGCCTTACGCCGTGGCGTAGATGCCAAGAAATAGCAGCGAAGCACGAAAGCTGGGTCGGCCAGACATAGTTTTTCTACCGTAAGAGCAGACGGCGAAGTAACAATTCTCAACACTCACACATTCACAGGAAACGATGAAATCGATCGCGTCTTGACAGTCTCCTTTGGGGAACAAATTTACTAGGTCACCGCAGCTGTCTCTCCCGTCAAAGTGTGGCTGGTCAACGTTGCCGTCACACTTCGTAGGACGTGAATTGAGAAGCGCTTTGCCTCTTCAGGTCGATATTTCCCAGGTGGGACACGACCTAAAGTGATGTAACGCTTGCTGTTATGAAGTAGGTCAGTTAGCCGGCTAGCTGGCTAGCGTACCCTCCGAGTACGGTGGCTAGCAGAAATAATGTGCTCATGTAAACTGTATAAATAACATGGAGGCTTCCCTCCCGGCTATGTAGTAGGCACCCATCCAGATATGTTGAGATCTACAAATTTAGCGAGGTGGGGGTGGCCAGGGCCCCTGGTGCGTTCAACGATCCTCGTAATGTACAAACATTTAAAAAGACTGTTGTTTTTGTTCGAAACGGAACATTCGGTGTATGGTGGATTATTGATGTCACTGCTCCGGAGCATACCAGGCAAAGGTATTCATAAAAGGATTATACATAATGCCTTTAAATCGACCTCTGCCTAAAAAAACAAACAAAAGCAACTGGTAAAAGTAGCATATCCTGCAAAAAGTGCATGTGAATGCTGAGTTGGATTCCTGGAGCAATACTGAAAACTGGTGAAGCGATGCAAGATAGGAAGAAAAAAAAAGTTTAACTGAAACTGGAACGTTTTTAGGTATAGTAATGATTGTGGTCTAGGAATGATAATCTAATTCAATCTAAATTAACAATTCAATCTAACTTATTTGTTTTGATGTCACAATGGTGTGACATCATTTAGTCTATCAAAGCATGATTGCCATGGTCTTGCTCTATCAAAGCAAAAAAAAAAGATGAGCATCAGCAACACCAAAGCATGGAATTTATTTCAGCTGATAAAGCTTGCCATTGTAAGAAGTTTGTTTCTAAAAAATTTTTCGAGCTGAATTAAAGTCCATGTAATGCTTCCATAAAAATGAAAATATCTGGATCTAATCCAAGAGTTTGTGGGTTCTTCTGCAGTGCATTCTGCATGCATTCAAAGTGACATGAAAATTGGTATAGTACTTTCTGCATTATCCTGTTTAAAAACAAACACAATAAATGACCTCATTGGTAGAGGTAACAATTAGAGATGACTAACGTCTTTAAAACCCTGACTTTTGGAGTGTCTTTGGGTCTGGTTGTGTGCTTTTCCCAGCTTTTGCATTTTTGCAACAGGAAGTGGCTCTAATAAGGAACTATGAATCTTTGCTGCTTTTCCTCATGAAAAGACTCAAGTCGGTTTTCTGAGCTGCACAGCGGTGTATTTCTGTTTTTCTGCTCTTTGCTCAACCAAAAGGGGTGGCAGAAATTCACTATTGAACTACTGATGTGTGACCTCCAGTTCAGTCCTCTGTATTTTCAATTATCTGTTCCCTCTATCATCCACAGCATCTGAAATATGTAACAAGTGGGATAAATACGGTCTATACATAAAATCAAGGTATTTGACCAATTGATATTTCGACACATTTAGACATACAAAAATGATCAAAGCCAAAAACATTGTCGCATGACTTTTAATTTGAACAGGCTCTTTTAAAATAAAATTGTCAGAGTTGCATCCTTTTGACTTTCAACAAAATGTACTTGTATACCCAAAATGTGCCTGTCTGTTGTTTGCACACACTCTCAATACATGTATGTTATGTCTTTTACTGCCTCGTTTTCAAAAATCTTGGGCTGT
>CAAKHG010018087.1:0-18451 GCA_901007715.1 Dactylopterus volitans
TCGTGGTTTTTTTTTTTTTTTTTTTTTTTTTTTTTATTTGCTTCCTCCACCAGGAAATTGTCAACTTCAACTGCCGCAAGCTGGTGGCCACCATGCCGCTGTTCGCCAACGCCGACCCCAACTTCGTGACGGGGATGCTGAGCAAGCTGAAGTTTGAGGTCTTCCAGCCCAACGACTACATCATCCGCGAGGGCACCGTCGGGAAGAAGATGTACTTCATCCAGCATGGCGTCGCCAGCGTCATCACCAAGTTCAACAAGGAGATGAAGCTGACCGACGGGTCCTACTTCGGAGGTAAGGGGGCGGAGCCGCGAGCACAGATATCCGGAAGTGCCTCTTTTTTTTTTTTTCGTGCCGCCGCATTTGCCGCGCTCGCACAAGCCTTCCCGATGAGCCCGCGGTTAACGCGCAGAGACGCGAGTCGCGCCGCAGGTCTCACGTCTGACGCCGTTTGAAGTTAAGCTATTGTAGATTCTCATTAACCAGCGTTGGACGCCAGTCAGCTTCTGCGGTTACATAACCTCTCATCTGGTTGCTGGAGTTGGCCAAGGCGTGGATCAGGCTATCCCGGAGGATACAGAGGTTCCTCCCCCACCCTCACACACACACACACACACGCACGCATGAACAGCATATACACATGCATGAGCAGCCCCCTCTCCCCCCCACCTTCACCCATACATTCCTGCTGCATATACTTGGCACTGACAAGAGCAGTTTTGACTTTCATTCTGTGTAAAATCAGGAGCAATATTCCCTCTTCCTGCTCTCTGCTGAGCTTTCATTCTGTCTTCCTCTCACTGTCTCTCGGCACAGTCCCCCCCAACCCCCCTTCCCCACCCTCCGAGAAACATTATGGATATCATTAATTTTTCAAATGCCAAATGTAATTTCATTGCACGTTGTTTACTCTGACAAAATCTGCAGGCAGACCTCGCCGTGCCCATGTGGGGAAGCAAAGTTTCCTATTTTAGTAGTTCTTGCATATTTCATCTTCAGACCTCATCCCCACTATAGAAGGAGGCTTCGGCTTCTAAGAATACCTTCACTTTGGTGTGTCTGCCACATGCAGCTCATGGCTCACACACAAGCCAGAGATGGCAGCCAGTCAGAAGAGAAATTAGATGTCGGGGTTTTTTTTGTTTTTTTATTGTTGTTGTTGTTTTGTTCAAACCACGGGATAGCTGTCTTTGCCTCTCGGGGTGCTTCGCCGCAAACAGACTCTGCAGACGCTAAGACTCTGCGTGGAGCGGGCTTGTCGTATCATAAGATGTAGGGAGGTTGCAGCACAGCAGTTCATCTCATTCAAGCAATGCATGGAGCTCTGGAGCCCAAACATCCTCCTTCAAAGAATCACACTCGGTCGATTGTGTTTAAGCAAAAAAAAAAAAAAAAAAAAAAGCCGGGCTGCCATGATAAAAACCTTTGGCCTGTAAGGCTCTGACAAATTGTGTTTTAATGGCGGTGTGAGTGCGTTTATCAGGCTGCCCTCGACAGAAGTTAAGTTAGACTGGCTATTTAGAAGATAAAAAGTACTTATGGAATCTCTTAGAAAAGCGGGCGATGCCGTATTTTGATAGTTTAAAGCTCATTTAACAACATCCTTAATACCCATAGTTCCTATGACGACTAAGCTTTCAAAACAGATTAAGCCCCTTTGGAAGTGAAAATGTTTAGTCTTATGAATCTCCTGGAGGTCTTTCTGGTGAAATTTAAGAGCTAGAATAAAGCCGCAAACCGCAAATTATTTCCATCATCATTTAATCTGCAGATTATCTCCTTAGTGGCCTCTCAAGAAACAAACGCTTACTCATGTAAACAAAGCAGCAGAGTCGGAAAGGAGAGTCGGGTTCAGCTAATGTTTTGTCCCAAAAAAACATAAAATTTAAGAATATAGGTGCTGACGCTCATTCATCGCTGCACGGATTGATTAATTGTGATCATTTCAGCTGCGGGCCGAGCATCTCTGCAGTAGATGAATCGCTGTGCTGCTCACTGAAGGCTAAAAGCTAACAGGAGTCTCGACAAACTGCTTCCCTGAGAACCGACCTCTGGAGAACCCATTTATAAATTCAGGAAATGTGTCAAGGCAGCAAGACGGTGTGTGCTTTTTTTGGGATTGTTTTTTTGGATTATTTTCAAGGTTTTTTATTTATTTATTTTAACACTGTGTTGGGCTGTCTGGCGCTGCTTCTCTTCTGGCCAAAGACTCCCCGAGTAACACTTTGGTTCATGTTTATGCAGCAGAGTTTAAAGGAGCTGTTTTGGAAGTGCAGTTGGTGGTTTGAAGAAAAAAAAAAGAAAGAAAGGGGAAAAAAAGCAGTTTACAGCGAAACACCACATAAATCAGCATAAAAACCACGTCGGCGCGAGAGAACGTGAGCCGAACTTGCTGAACACGCTGGTACTCCCGTGGAATTAATCATCATTTAGTCCAAAGGAGAGGGGGAGAAAAAAAGGGTTGTATCTGTCAAAAATAATCAAGAGAGCGGTGCTCATTTTTTGCTGTGTTCTGCCTCCACGTAGCCACCTGCTGTCGCTTCCTGCCCAGCTGGCGTTGGTCTCTAGCTTGTGTGGCGTTCGTGGATGAGCCTCCAGTTGGGAGCAGCTGGCTGTGCGAGGCACCTTAGCCCAACACCACCACCCCCACCACCAGCACCCCCCCCCTCCAAGATGACTCACGCTCCTCTTACAACCAGGCCGAACTGCAGCTTGAATGAGAAAGCAGTAGCAGGAGGTTGGGGCGAGGGGGTACTGAGACAGAATCAGAGCGAGCGAGTAGCCGAACTGATGCCACGGGACACTATTAGCATAATAATGAGCAGGACATCTACGAGGAACAGTAGGTCACCTCCAGCGATGATCAATGCCACACCTGTATGCTTTCAAAGGAGTCACTCCGGGGTCTCTTTGGTTGGGATTACAATATTGATACACCGGAGCACTGCGGCGAAGTCACTCTGAGGGCTGATAGTTAATAATGCCGGGACAATGACAGACAGCAGATGAAAATCCCTCTTGGGTTTTTTTTATGAGACCTCTTAGTCCCAGCCAGGCGGGGAGGATAGGGAGGGCAGTGGCGGAGGGAGAGGAGTCGGGTGATTGCCACGGGAATGTGTGACACATGACGTGATGGCGAATTATCCACGATGCCGCCGGGTTCAGCGGTGGCGCTTTGTGACAAGGAAGCGGGCGCGTGCCAGAGCGCGTCATGCGAGGTGCTAACATGGCAAAACGCAGGGGTGATGGGGGGGGGGACAAAAACAGCACACATGCCCGGCGATGCACACGTGCGCACGAAGGTCTTCCAGTCGATAGTCATGGTTGCCTTTCCTTCTAGATTTCCGTTCCAGGTCCGTTATGTTGCACGGGGGGGATGAAAGCAGGCCCCAAATTGCGCTTTTTACGAGTGCGAGTAGAAAGTAATTAGGCATGATTAAGTGTTTCGGCTAACAGGCGGGTGCCTGACTGTTAAGACCATTACAGCAGCGGCTGCAGCGTCGTCCACTGCTCTCCGGGTCGGCGGTCCGCTGCTCCTGGCCATGTTTCAGAGTGTCCTTGGGTTCGACACTGAGCCGTGAGTTCCTCCCCCCGACTGGCAGGCCGGCGCCTTGCATGGCGGCTCTGCCTCCATCAGAGGAGTAGAAGACTGTAGAAGGCTTTGTGCACCGCGAAGGCAGAAGTGCACTAGATAGGTGCCGTTCTTTTTTCCGAGACTCCGGCACGACTGGTCGTTTTCTGGATTCTGATTTTTTGCAAAAGTCAAGACGGACAAGTGGGAACATTTACTTCTCTTTGTGTGTTTTCCGTAGAGACAGAGCCAGGCTAGCTGTTTTGACGTGTTTCATGTCATGGTGCTGAGCGACGTTCACATTCGGGGCAGATGGTTTTAGAAGGCGCAAATAAAGTCACCTCTGTCGAATTGGAAGGACCATCCCTAAATGGAGGGGGACTAAAGCTTGGTTTATGCTTCCGCGTAGTCATCATCGTCGTGAACTGCATGAAGGTCTGCGTTTAACGCGCGTCGTGCAATTCTCCACCAAAACACTAGGGGGTGATACTGAGCAACCACAACATTCACACTCATAGAGCCATATTCCTTCACTCAGACACTAGTTGGTTGCTGAATGTCTCCAGCGCCAGCACTTTAAAAATGTTGGTTTAGCAGGCGGGAGAAACAAGAAAAGCTACATACTGGAAATGTGACATAAAAGCTGACCAATCGCGGCCCTTTGCGGTCCACGCCACTGCGATTCGAGGCTATTTTTTGAAGGTGCGATGCCGGTCTTTAGACGCCACTTATCACCCAAATACAATCCAGTCTTAAGATCCCTCCCCTGAAAGCTCAACACCCATTCTCGGCGTCATTGATGTGACCCGGATGACCCTCGTGGTGGCCCTTGGGTGGGTCAACGACTCTCAGGCGACCTTAACAACTCTCAAGGTATCACAGACAACCCCAAGAGTTCAAGAACCCGGCACTTCCCACCAACCATTTAGAGCTGAGGGTGACAGGCCCCTTGAATGACGCCTTCACACAACCTAAAGGAAGAACAGTTGCCTTTGACTCGAGCGCGAAATCCCTGAAATTGTTACTATGTTTCAGTATTTTCATGCTCTCCAAAATGTGCAACATCGCAATAATCGCTTCCTCAGAATGGTTGCATGTACCCTGAGTGAAGGGTTTGTCATTGGAAGCCTCTGGTGCTCCAGGAAGACCAGGTTCCTCTAATTAAAACAGCAGCAGGTAATAAATTAAGGCGAATCCACCACTTAGGCAGCGAAGCTGATCGTTCTTCACCTGAGCCACTGTCAAGTAAAACAATGAACTCTGGCAGTAGCTGCAGAGCGCGTGATGCATCCCTAATATTGGTATAGCCTGTGTTGCATAACAGAAACATTTTTGCTTTCTCCCTGCCTTTGCTTCCCCGCTTTTTTTTCTCGAAACCCCATTTGCCAGCCCGCCGCACGTCCGTCTTTCATTCTCCCGACTGTTGCTCTTGAATTAACAAAGACGGCACGTTTGAGGCAGCCTCTCCCATTATAGCGGCGCCAACACCTTATTCGCACTCACAGCTTGAGAACGCTGCTCTCACGCCGCGCGCCCACTGTGCTCCATTTTCACGCCGGCCCCTGCCTCAGCCACGGAGGGCTGGCGCCAGCGGCCGGGCCAGCATTTCACAGTTTGATGAAGACGGAAGCTGTGCTATCGAGTGGACGGGACAACAAACGTGGGTGGACTGCTGGGGTTTGATCAGAGGGCTGAGCAGAAACTCGGGGAGATTGATGCTTATTCCCCGGCCGCGTTTCCACGTGTTTGATGCACAGTTGTCAGAACATGAAAGGGGGATTAAAGCGTGAATGTATAGGGGACGGACACATGGGGAGGAAGGGGGCCGCTCGCTGTATGATTCATGAAGACGCCGAGGAAATGTGACATATATGGGTTTGTTGAGTAAGGACTCTCAGGTGAGGTGGTTTTTAAAATCTGGGCAGCAAAATGACACTTTGAAGAGCAAAAAATCCGACGCGTGTCCCTCCTTTTAATAAAATTAAGCCAAGTTGGGTTTTTATATGTAAGGTGAGTGTGTCACAATGCCAACACCCATTGGCTTGTGGTCTGTTGCCGGGTTTGAGTCTGGGATTTCTGCCATACCATCTTCTATGTACTTGTTTTATATTAAGGGCCAGAATTATTGTGGTGTTTTACCAGCCGAGTGAGGACATTTTTTGGGACGTGAGGAAATTTAAGGTCAGTTTGAGGGTTAAAATTGGCTTCAAGTAAAGGAGCTAGATGAGGCAGTGTGTCAAAGGAAAGGTCCTTAGTGAGGCTGGACGTGCGCTGATACAAATCTATCCCGATTATCAGATTGTCACCTGTCAATCATAAAGTGGCCAAGCCCTAAAGCGAACCCCTGCTTTATCTCAGAGTTGCCCCCTGCTGTCCGTTGCATAGAATGCAGGTTTAAGAGACTCCTGCACTGGCTTCCAGACGCGGAGGCTGCACCCAGACTGTTTTATACATCTTTTATGCCATTGACCATGGTTTCTCATTACGACTGAGCACTCCAACACACACACACACGTTGTATCCCGAGATTCATAACCAGCACTAGCAGATTTATTAGCGCAAACACGGACAGACGACGGTGAAATAAATTATAGATATGAACATAAGGGTTTGCTTATATTTGTCTGAGTCTTTAATCATGCAGCACATACAGTGCGCGCGTGTACGTGTCCTATAGAATCCTTTCGCCGTTTGTGATTTCTTATGCGTTTTCATGTAGCTTGCTCCAGTGGAAGCACAAGATGCATTCCGTGTTTTAAGCTCCCGTGAAGGAGGATACAAGGTTAGTTTTAACGCTGTCGCTTGAAGGTAACGCTAAACACTAAAATCTCCTCATATCAGAAAACACAAAGACCGAATGAGAACACGGTTTGCTGTGGAACAAAATCCCTGTTAAGTTATACATCACGTCTTGGGGGCGACCGATGCAGTGGCGCGGCGCGGCAATGCGGCGACGCTTGGCCGGGCCCTTTGTATTTTCTGTAAAACTGACGAGTGTATCACATTATGAGACCATTAGCTCTCCGCGGGGTGATGAATTATCTTGGCGTAATGCCGGTGACAGCGCCGCTGATGGGGCCCTCTCATTTTATTTACATACACATTAGCTTCTATTTCTCCACCTTGATATTCAAGGTTCATCTATATGGTAATCTCTGCTGTTACTGCCGAGATGACTTACTTTGTCTTCCTCTGCAATTTTTTTTTTTTTTTTAATCATAATGCATCTGATTTTTTTTTTTTTTTTAACACCTCATCTTTCCTGCGTCTCCCCGCAGAGATCTGTCTGCTCACCAAGGGCAGGCGAACCGCCAGCGTTCGCGCTGACACCTACTGCCGACTCTTCTCGCTGTCTGTTGACCATTTCAATGAGGTGCTCGAGGAGTACCCGATGATGCGGCGCGCTTTCGAAACCGTCGCCATCGACCGCCTGGACCGCATCGGTAAGAGCTGCCCACGTCTGAACCTCCTGTCCTGTCTGACTGACTGAATCTCTTGCCTGTCATCGTGCCTTGTTGTCTGGTCTCATCACCCGTTTGCCTCCTCTCTCCATGAAAGCATTGTGTCCGCCATCTTGTGCTGCATGACTTGTATGCTCCCATTTTTTTTTATTTTATATATATATATAACTCTCTGTCTTTGTCCCACTTAACCGTAAGAAAAAAGAAAAAAAAACAAAAAAAAAACGAACCAGCATTAATCCTTCTAAAGAACCAAAGTAGCGTTTTGTGGTTGGATTAACTGGAAGGCAGTGCATGTCGCTGTCCGGTAGGGAGTCAGGTCGCCCCCTTGTTGGTTTGGTGTTGACCCCCCACTGGACGCCAGCAAAGTGGATGGAAGCTAACCTCACATGCATGTGTGTCTGGCCTTCTTTTCCACTCATCTGCACTCCTGGGTATGAGCAGCACCCCACCCCATATCAGAGTTCTCAAAATCAACCTCGATGAGAGAAAAAAAACAAAAACAAAAAAAAAAAAACAGAAAAGAAACGTCACATCAGTTGACATGAGGAAGTCAGGTCAGGCTCTGACATCTCACAAGACCCCTGTAGTTGAATTCACCTACACAGTCACTATTGATAATGTCTCATTATTTCACTGTGCGATGGAGCCGCATTTATGGAAGAAGTTGGCCACAGGATTATGGTGAAATGAATAAATGTTAATTGTCCAGACAGGCAGATTTGTTACCAACTAAAAAGGGGCACATGTATGAAATAAAGAGGGCACTAATTGGTTCCGCTGACCTCCAATGCTGCACATTCTCCATCTCCTCTAGATTACTGGTATGTTTTTGTCCGCTCCAACTGTCAGACCGGCGAATGTTTTCATCTCTGCTCACACTTAGCCGCGACAGAATTATGTCTTCCTCAGTTCATACCTTCATGACCTTGTATTGTCGCAGGACGAACTGGTTTTAATGTGTTGTTTTTTTTTAATAATATTCCTCTTTGGCCTTTTGGCTGCACCAGCTGCGAACATGATTCAACAAACACCGAGTGCCTTAATCAACCAAAACATGAGAGGATGCGGGCTTTGCTTTAGCTTGTCCTCACCCAGACTCGCTCACCTCACCGCGGGCGACTCTCCAGCTTCCAACCAAAAACTGACCTCGACTTTATTACCATTAATAATTCAATTCATAACGGTTAACTTCTGCTAGAGAGTTTGATTGGATCCTTATATTTACAGTTCACATCCAGCTGGCGCATTGATTCGGTACGCAGTCAGGTGATCAGCTTAAATTATTGATATCAGGTGAGAAAAAAAACAAAAACTCCAGAATTTGGCCGCTGAAACCGAGCTGAGAGGACGTCTCACTCTGTTGGACGTTTTCTGAACCACAGACACACTCATGCACAGCTGCGGTGCAAAGTCTTGCCTCATAAATGATCTTTGGCTGAGCTGCAGGGAAACAAACAAACGCCACGTTAGCCACTTTCAATTTATGTCTTTAAACACGTTTGTCGCCGTAACTCAAGGATTCACATTCTCATCATGACAACATTTATCGTAAATGTCTACTCGGATAACGTGATAAAGCGGTGTATCAAACGATGAAGGTCATGACATCATGGTGTTCCACAAACGAACATTTCTGGCCATAAATCAGCACCATGACTCGCGTCTTCACTGCATATACAGCATTATGGAATCTGTAAAGTGCAATGAGGCGGGAAATGTAGTTTATCACCTGCCGCCATATTTCTAGCTTTGATATTTTCAAATTTCTGCTCAGTTCCTATTTCAGCAGAAGATGAAAACCGATAAATATGTCTGATCTTGAAAGAGGCAGGTGCAGATTTATACGTTAAGTGACCATCACTGAATAAATTCTTCTTCACGTTTCATTTGCGGCTCACATATTGAACAGCTACCTTCCATCTTGACGTATCTGACAGCGTTGGTGCTCTGTGCACCGCACATTTGTCCCTTTTTTTTTTTTTTTTATATAAACTTCTAGACAGACATTTCAAAATCTATCAAAAATCACCTGCATTTTCAATTTTCAAAAACCTCTTGTCGACATTTTGTTTAGATTGAATCCAAATAGAGTAAACGTTGCCATCAGCGGTCGCGTTTACTGATGGTGATTAAAACGACATCACTGAAGCAATTCCTCCCTCTCACTGGCACAGAAACCATCAGTAATGGTAACATTATGCCCTTTCTTCCGACGGAGACCGATAAATAAACCTTTTTTTTTTTTAATATTTATACCTCATATCATCAGCTTTAATGACTGTGGTCCGTTACAGTCAGCTGCACTCGTTCAGCGCGTTACAACTGGCTCGACCAGTCAGCAAACTTTTTTCTGCTTGCCAATACTGGCGCAACATTAACGTCTGACAAATGTCGCCGTTACATTAACTTGACAACAGTCGCTCACAAGCTTTACGTCACCCCGCATCGGTGGTTAAGCTTCCGTCTGCACCCGTCTATCTGTCCCTGTCCTTTTTCGTTGCCATGGCTTTGTATTTGTCCATTCTCCCGCCCGACGCGGGCACGTCCATGTTCGGGCCCCTTTGCGACGCAACTGCTAACGTGGCGCCAAGCAAGTCGGCTACCAGGCAGCCGATGACACATTCGGAGTAGCGCATCCAGGCGTGTGTCTCACAGCCGAGACAACCTTTTCTCCTCAGGGTTACATTCATATGCAACAAACGTAACTTTGCATGGAGTGCTGTACATCACCAAAGTATTTTTTTTTTTTTTACGAGTGGTCCCGTCTGCTACATGTTCAGAGCACAAGCCATCGCCGGTTTTTGCACTTTTGCCCAGCCGGGGGGCTTCCACCCGCCTCTGCCACATAAATGTCACACGATTTGAACTTCACACCGGGAACATTTTTGTTGTATGTGAACGTAAGCCACAGGAGACAGGGTTGCATTTATAGGACTGGTGTATTATTTAACACACACGCGCGCATACACGCGTACACACGCGCGCGCGCAACGCAAACGCGCACGCTTGTCGGGAAGTTTTGCCAATTCTGTCGATCGCTTCCCGCATTATGCCCTTTTAACCTCAACAAGAATAATCTGCATTTGCCCTTTTTACGAGAGCCACCGGCTGAGTTCCGCCATAGCTGAGAAAAAGCGGCTCTTCTCCGAGTGAGATGGATTGGATCCATTCTGTCAGACTAACCATGAAGGGGGTTTTGTCTCATACAAGGGAAGATACGTTGTCATGATCCGTGCTGGTTGTTATCGTTTCTATATATATATATATATATGAACTGCATTTGGTTACATGCTTTGTCTTGCTCTTTTAAAAAAAAAAAAAAAAAGGAAAGAAAAAAAAAGTAACCATGCTTTGAAAACCAATAACGTGTTGCACATTTGACATGATCTTTTATCTATCTAAAAATTATTTGACCAGGAGTCCGTCTTGAGACGAGCACATCTCGTTTTCAAGAGTGTCCTGGCCGACGAGTAGGCATCAGGTAAACACTTTATTCCAATTCCAACATTCGAACAGGGGGAAATTGACCTAGAGGCTTGCTTAACGGATCCGGTCTCAAGTTCATCCTCCAGGAGTTTGTCCTCTTGCACAAGGTCACATTAACTGTTGAGTTCCTCGCATCAGTGACACATAAGTCAAGCCATCCACGCTAGTCCTGCAGATGCAACTGAAGACAATCGAGGAAACACAGACACCTCATTAAGTGTCACATGCCATATTTATTTTGTTAACTGACTCCCACAGAATAATCGGCTGGATTATGGACACACGCATACACAGCTCTGTCGGTGTCGCATTTCAGTTGAGCCTTTGAACATCTTGTTCAAAGGATGAAGTCATGTCTGCAGATTAGTAAAAAAAAAAAAAAAAAAAAAAAACTTTACTAATGCAACGCCACACACATTTTTTTTTTTTTTTTGTTACATGCAGAAAATCCCATTTCATTATTTGTCCATGTTGTCACCAGTTAAAATGCTTGTTTCTGATTGTCTGACTGGAAAAATAACTTTTTCTTTTTTTTTTCTTAAATCTTTTGACTGACAAATCAGAGATCTTTCACCCAAATCTTTATTAAAACACACAGTTAGTTTCATGTTGACCACAAGTGGAGCTCAACAGCCTGCCACACAAACACACACACGCACACACAGGCTTAATTGTCTCTCACACACACTTGTAGATCTCGAGAATGATGGTGTTCTAAATTAAATGGGAGAGAATGGAGGCAGTGTTTTAGTAGAAAACAGATCACTCCTGGTAACTTGTGAAAGCAGAATGAAAAATGTCATCTCTGTGTAAAACCATGAATATGGATGAATATGAGCAAAATGTCTGGGTGTGTTTTGTTTTGGTTTTTTTATTACTCTGACTTGACGCAGTGATCGTTATTTAAATGTTTGTTGACAGTCAGATGTTTGTGTTTTGTTTTCCGTTTGGTGTTTGTCGGCTTTCTAACTGTTTAACAGAGCCTCTCCTCAGATTTCAGATATGAGTTAATCACTTTCTACCTCCTCCTTTTTATAGAGAAAAAAAGAATCATATTTAACAGGCGCATTTGGTAAATTGGAACTGATTACTCGGAAAGACAAATCAATGTGGTATAGTAACCTGTTTTCAAGCCGTGATTTAACCCATATCTGAGCTGTTTTTAATTTACATGTTTATGATTTGCTTATCAAAGAAAAATATCAGTGGTGGCTTTTATATTTTTTTGGTTATGTCTGTCGTTGTAATGTTTGGTTAATAATTTTACCATCTTTCTACCCAGGTTTAATTAAAATCGTTAAATGCCTCACAGAAAACAAAACAAAAAACCTTTGATGCCATCAGCCACTAGAATTTAATGCAAAATACAGCATGAATATACATTACATTTAAATGCTTTTGTAATCGTTGAAGCCTCTGTTTGCCTGTTTGAAGGAATTTACACTGTAAAAAAGTGGTCAAAGCAGGCCAGGTTTTCTATATGTACAAGGTGTTATTTCAGCACCATAGAACCATAGATAGCACGACAGCGCCTCAGCACTGAAGCCAAACTATCTTGTTCGCCCCCCTGGTGGCCTCCTGCTCGATTGGCCACGGATTCTTTTTATCAAGCTGATGTTCAAGGGCTCATTTTTCTGATAAGCGGCTGTAATTATTTTATTCGCTATCAGTTGCTACAAAAGTGATTGGGCGCCGTGATTGACAGCAGCTCTGAGGGAAATACCGGAAATCACGGAAGCGTGCAGCCCTTCTGTTTTTGAACTCCGTGTAAAATTCTACAGGACACCTAACACCGACTTTCCACAACTATTATTGTCAATTTAAACTCCAATAACGAGCTCTTCAGCAATAAGCCAATTACCCACGACTACGTTGGGCACTACCTCGCCGCAGCAGCTCCATTTCCCTGATCTCTATCGTGCAGACTGGCAGTTGGCGGCGTCCTCATGCGGGATATTTTGGCTTCATTTTTGTGCGGCGGCAGGGAGTGGCGACGCGCAGTCCCGATTATGTAAAGCCTATGACAAACAAATCAAGCTCACACGCTGCACATTTGTGTGTGTGCAAGATTCACGGGCGGGGGGGGGTGACGATTATAATGCAGAATGAGTCGCGATGACGCGTTTCCTTTCCGGCAGCGCAGGCATGTGCCCCTAAAAACTTGCAAACTTTTGCCAACACTAACCGAACAACAGAGGGAATTGGATGTCATGGGGATGATGTAGAGTGGACATCAAAAGAAAAAAAAACAAAACATGCTGTAACAACCAATGAAAACCTGTATCAGTGCAAAATGCGTGATTAGTGGTCGGAGTTCTACTCTGCAGACGTAAGGTCACGGGGCGCCACAGGGATGAATTTCGCTGTCAGACGTGATTATTTTTTCACGAAAAACCTGAGACACCTGAGGCCCCCCTCCCCAGCCCCCACACCCCCCGATGTCGCTCTGTGCCCGGACTCCACATCCCCGTGTGTTAACTGAAAATGACAAATCTGTGTTGTTCCTTCCAATCCACAGAGTTTAACGCTGACACCTTTAGAAATGCAATCAGAACGGCATTGTAAGTCCACAGTAGCGCTCTTCGTCAAGTGCCTGGTGCTAGCGCTAGCCACCAAACCCCCGACCCCGTAGCGACAGTCACTGTGAGCGGCCCGGAGAGGGAGGTGGGGGTCCGTCGTCCATCATTTTTAAGGCTGGAACCGCTACAGACGCGAGTTCTCGCTCGATGCTCGGTCGGCCGGCGGCCTCGAGGGGGAGGAGAGGGAGAGAGGGGAGCTGGAAACGCCGCTCAGCTGTAAACTAAGTGGAGAAATCCGCCCTCAAGGACGGGCGCCGATGATTGACTGCGGCTAAATCCTTCGGCACACTTTAAGTCCACTCTGTCTCCTTTACAGACAAACAGCGTTTCACGGCCCGTCGATACACAACGTCAATTACCAGATATACACCCTGAGAGTAAATTTGGACCCGGGTCGTTCAATGCAGGGGCGTTAAATAGATCTTTACTATCGATAGCGCCAAATGGGACGCTTGTCTATAGATCAGTTTTCAAGACGCCTGTCGTGTCCCCAGGATCGTTTAGCTTTTTTATTTATTTATTTAAACTCCCAGAAGCCACAGACGTGAATGGCGGCGGTAAAGAAGCCATCCGTCAAGCCTTTATCATGGCGGCCCGCAACTAGTGACAAACTGGGAGAGATTCCCAGGCCCGTGGGCGCCGAGTGCCCTTTGCAGTGCATAATTAAGTCGATTTTCAAGTCAAATCAATTTTATTTATAGCCCCGATATCACGATTCCCAAATTTTCCTCGAGGGGGGCTTTGCAGTCCGCGCGGCGCGTGACACCCACGGTTCCGAGACCCTCGACAAATGCACAGCCTGGTTTATGGGCTGATTCATTGTTATGGTTTAATTTAGCGGGTCAGCCGCTCCACAGGAGCACAGCAACAGAAAGCGTTTTGATTATTCTGTTAATGAAAATGAATATAAATCCTCGTGGTATGATAATAATAAACAACAAGCGCGCTGTGGATAGATGAATTAATTATACTCACAATCTGCACCCAATGATGGTAAAGTAGTCGTACACCTTTTGTGGCTTTATTGGCTTGTTTTTATTTTCACCTTGTGCACAAATAGTATGTTCTTAATGTCCTTGTGATGTGTTTTAGCGGAGTTATGATTGTGATCTCAGTAGACTGTGACTTTGAATTAGTTCTCAGGCTCTTTTCTTTCTTTCTTTTTTTCCTTTTTTTTGTCTCTTTTCTTCTGAGAAACAGTCCAGTGTCATAAATGTGATGCTCATCAGTATTCTGTGTCTCACTGTCCACATCAGCACTTTCACAGCCATCGCTATCACGCCATACCTCCAGTAATCTTTGTCTCCCCGTGTCCTTCACTCCTCTCCAACCTTGTACCTCCCATTGTTACCACCACTCAGTGTCCTTCACACCTCACGTTCAATATGACAAACCTTAGCGGATGTGACGAGATGCAGCTTGTATGACTGAAGGAGCTTAAACACAGCTGCCGTTTTAAAATTGCGCGAATAAATAAACGATGATTAGCGGGTCGCGCAGACCGACGGCCCCTGTCAAAGTCCGCCCGGCGCTTTGAACATGCGGCGTCCTCAAAAAAAAAAAAAAGCCGCAAAGTCCCGAAGAATGCAAGCTGCACCTTGATTATCACTGTCTGAAATCCTGTCCTGCTTCTGTGGTTCGGTGCAAACCGCGAGATCGCCACGGCCGCGCGTGCTCACCTCTCCCGACTGCTCCCCAACAGGGAAGAAGAACTCCTTGCTGCTGCAGAAGTTCCAGAAGGATCTGAATGCCGGCGTATTCAACACGCAGGAGAACGAGATATTGAAGCAGATTATCCGTCAGGACAGGGAGATGGTGATGATGGTGGACCGCAAGCAGTCGGTCACCGGGATGAACTCAACGCCAATGTCCGGAAACTCCATCATTAACTCGCCGGCCCAGCCGCCCTTCTCCACCGCCTTCGGCACAAACCAGTTCCAGCAGTCCTCCGTACCGTTGACCTACAGCGCTTCAGCCATCGCCAACGCTTCAGCCGCCCGCATGCTGCCCGCTGCCGCCGCTGCTGCCGCCGCCGCCGC
This sequence comes from Dactylopterus volitans, assembly GCA_901007715.1. NCBI lineage: Eukaryota > Metazoa > Chordata > Actinopteri > Syngnathiformes > Dactylopteridae > Dactylopterus > Dactylopterus volitans. Next base: position 15,140 of record CAAKHG010018087.1, read on the forward strand.
GCAGGGGGTCTACCCAGCTCCCAGCGTCTCTCACGGCAACCTGAATGCCTCCTCGACCAACCCGCAGACCCCTCTCCAGCAGCAGGGAGCCATCATGTCGCCCTGCTCCTTCACGGCCGCCATGTGCAGCCCACCGGTGCAGACCCCACTGGCTAGCCGAAGCTTCCAGTACGGCTCACCCACGGCCTCCCAGCTGTCACTCATCCAGCAGCCCATCGCCCAGCAGTCTCTGTCCGCACAGCAGCAGCTCGCCCAGCAACCGGCTGTGGCAGCTGCAGCCACAGGCTCTGCAGCGCAGCAGCAGCAGTCACCTCAGCAGCAGCAGCAACAGCAGCAGCAGCAGGTCCCTTCACCTCAGCGTGGAGACATCCACAAGAGCACACAGGCTCTTCAGTCGGGCAGCTTGAGTCGAGACGTGCGACACTTATCGGCCTCCCAACCATCACTGCCACATGACACATCCCTGGGGCCCCGGGCGCACCCGGCCTCAGGAGACTCTCTGGCCTCCATCGTGCCGCCACCACCGGCGGCGGCGGCGGCGATCCAGGGGGTGAATCTGCAGAGCGGCATCCGCACCACAGTGCCCCAGCGGGTCAACCTGTTCCGTCAGATGTCGTCGGGAGCTTTGCCCCCCGTGCGCTCGGCGGCGGCGGCGGCAGCGGCGGCGGCAGTGGCGGCGGCCTCGTCATCCTCGAGCCAGCACAGGGAATCCCCCGGATCGAGGAGAGATTCCGTCCTGAGCAGCACGGAGACTGAACAAGACAAAATGCGTTTCGCATCAAATTTATGATCCCATTCCCCCCTCCACCGCCCCCATTTCATTTTTTAAACGTAAAATATGTTTCAGTTCATTTGTAAAAGTGGAGATAAAACAAAGAGATATAAAAACTTCAACATTTTTGTTTCTCTCCAGTTTTCTTCTCAAATAACCTCATAGAAATCCTGTACATACAAGCCCTTGTATTATATTTTAGACACATTGTCTCCCTAAACTTAAGAATGTATATTATACAAATACATCTCTTTTCTTTTATGCCATATTAATTATATACAGTATATATGTATATATATGTATACCCATATATATGTATATGTATACTGTATATGTATATACTGCTGTATGTATGGGTGTGTAAGAGTTGAGTGTGTGTGCGTGCATGTGACCGAGTGTAAAATCCAACTACAATATTTGGCAATGGCAATTTAAAAACTGTAGTATAAACATGAGTCTTCCTTTCTGAGAAATATACTGAATTATATACAATGTATGATTTTTTTTAATTATTATTATTATTTAGGTAGTCTTGTTTTCTTGTTTTTTGCTTTCTGTTTTTTTTTTGTTGGTTTTTTTTTTAAACTGGAATGCATCATGGATTCTTACCGTTTCTTTTTCTTTTCTTTTCTTTTTTTTACCACTGAGGAAGAGGAAAATGATCTCCTCCTACTAAGCAGCTTTAGGCACCACTGTGGAATAATACATGCAAGCAACACCGACGAATAATCTAAAAAAAAAATAGCACACACACACACACACACACTCGTACAGTACAATTAATCTCACACCAGTTTTTTTTTTTTTTTTTTTTTTTTTTTCCTGAACCTTCATGTCAGAAATCAACGCGATACTGTAACTAAGTGTTAAGTTGCTCTCGGCAACAGAAAAAGAGAGGGTGGGCGAGGGGGGGAAATCCAGTCTGCTGAGCCAGAACATCCAAACAGAGGCTCATGTTTAAACCAAGACAGTGTTATGGGTCCAAAGGGAAAAACCGATAATAGAAATGCTGCTTTCTTCGTTCATTTTAGAGGAGAATGGAGTGCAGAGAAGAGACGGATGGATGCTATTGTTTTGTATTCCTGATTTCAGATGGCTGAGATGTAATGTTGCTTAAAATTCTGTGTATATTTATAATATTTATAAACTAAAGATTATCACCATTATGCAATAGACTGTGACATAAAGATTACCTATATGTGTGCTGTAAATAGTTTTGTAGATCTAGTATTTACAGATACTGTGTGGTGCATTCTCTATCATAACAATGTCTTACTTCTATCAGGAACCTGGATATCATCTATATGCGACAACGGTTTAAGTGACAAAAAAATTACACGTGTTTCATAAGGGATGCATAAACCTTAATGCAGCGGCTGGCTTTACCCGACGCCGAGCCGACGCCCGGCAGGAGGACGTTTGAGAATCCCGCTCTTTCTCTCTCTCTCTCTGTGTGTGTGTGTGTGTGCTGTCCCTACTCTTACATGTTCCGGTTTCACGTAGAATCGACGCACATTTACCTGCAACGCGGCCTCAAACTCGTCCTGCGGGGCGCGCGCCTGCGTTGCCTCGGTTACCAGCGTCACCGATTTAGACGAAAAAATACCAACTGAACATTGTTTTGTTTTGGGGTTTTTTTTTTAAACTCTTCCTCCGTCATTCTCCCGGCTCACCTACTTTCGAGTCGCTATAGTTACTTTGGCTGCTCCGCTCTCTGCCATTTCCATTGGTGGGGGCTGCTAACGATAGCTAGCGTGCTAGCTCCTGGCTCGATCTGGCTCCTTCTCCCAGGCCAAAACCCAGCCTGGCGAGAGAATATGAGAGGAATTGATGCAAAGGCTCGTGGGGTATTTTTTTTTTATTTTTTAACTGTCCCACTGTTTTTAATTCATAACCATGAGTTTAGCAGCAGAAGAAGTTTCCCTTTTTATGCCTAAAACCTCACGCTTCAGTAAAGCTGTACCTGCGCAGTCACGTCACAACAGAAACACAAGCTCGCTCACATGTTTCAGACATTAGATTTCCCGTTGCGGGGGACATTTTGACTGACGGGGGGCGGGGGGATGTTCACACCGCCGCCGCATGTGAGGAAGGGTAAACGCTGGCTTGCATTAAGGTTTATATCTCATGTAAATCCATTATGTGGGCTTAGCTACTCTAAACTGACCCGACGGCGAGGCGAGGGGGAAGCGAAGTCAGCCAAGAACATTGTGACTCTATTTTAAAAAAAAAAAAGAAAAAAAAAAAGAGATAAAGGAACTCGACTATTCTAAAGAATTTACCGGCTCAGCGGAAAAAAGGAGAAATAACAAAAAAAAGCCGACCATTGTGGCTTACAGGCCGCCGTCGCCCTGCGCCCGCCGCGGGCCGCGCGCCGCGCTTCAGGCCTTCCTGGCAAAACCAGTCTGTCAAACAGAATTTTGCATTCAGAGTCACAGTTTCCGCGGTACCTTCCATCCCGTCTGGTTTAAAGCAGCTAAGTCCTTCAAGATAACCCTTTTTTTTTTTTTTTTTTTTTAAGAAAAAGAAAAAAAAAAAAA
>CAAKHG010018088.1:0-11135 GCA_901007715.1 Dactylopterus volitans
CATGATTAAACAAGAAAAAATACAAATAACTGCATATTAAAGTACTTGCATTCATGGTCACCTCTGAAAAGTTGAAACATCCATAACACTTTGAACAACACAAATATTTTTGTATGATTCTGGAACTTACAAATGAGATGTTCTGCATATAAAGCATAAAAAAAGCATATAAAAACACATTAAATACTTGAAGATGAAGAGGTCCCAGTACACTCCCCTTGTGTATTGACAGATGGAGGAAAGTCAGCCGGTGTAACAATGTTGGACCAAAATTTCCATTACATCACTACAACTGTATATTAATACCATAACTCAATTCTCTGTATGACTGTTGTTTTACAAGGGTCTACTGGAGGAGTCCAGGCAGGCTTCAAGCCAGCAAAAGCTGCAGGTGAGTAGACAAGACTTTACATTCATGATTTTGCCCCCATATTTTAAAAACAGGTTTTTAAAAAGCGCATTATCACAAACTGATGTAATTTGGATATTAACACATCAAAAAGTAACACATCAATTATGTATGAACACTTTCCTGAAGTTTTCTATTCACTGAATCATATTGTCAAATATGTGGAAATAAGTTCTCAAGCAGCCAAAAAATATGTTCATATTTTGTTCTTGTGTTTTTAGTATGAGACTTTGGATATGGCATAGTGTAAAAAGCTAAGATGTTTTTCTGAGAAATCAAGTATGTGGTTGAAGTATTCTTTCAAACAATTAGTTAAACTTTATTCCAAAGCTTCTTGCTTTAAATATTTTCATGTTTCGAAATTATTATCTCCCTTACATCATTCTCTCAACCCTGCAAACTGTACTGTTTTCTCTGGGCCTTGATTATCTTTTCCAAATGGTGACAGCCTCTTTCAGACCTACTGCACAGCCAGATATTCTCTCTGGTGTTTTCTAATTTCACACATACTCTACAGACCGGCTCAGGTCTGCTTTCACAGTCCACTTTGGCAACAGTTCACTGACCATGGGCAGCGTCCTGGCATGGCCTCAGCTCCCACTGATGAAAACCTGTGTTCCCTAGATGCAGTTTTTTTATGCCTTTACACTGACGACAGCTGAGGCTGGAGACAGCATGTTTTGGGTTGCCCGCTTCTCCATCTGCGCAAATCAAGTTTAAGCTTGAAGTACTAAACCCATGAGTCATACTGTAAGTCAAATGTTGTTACTTGGATGTTTGGACGCTGTATCGGAGTTCTACCCTACGGTGTATTTATACAAGAAGAAATCCGATTGTTGTTCTTAAGTCTAGTTCCCTGCCAACACTCAACTTTGATTTGGTCAAATCTGGGGAAACACATGGTGAGACTTCCTTGTCACATCACCACAAGCTAAGAGTCATTAGAATAAGGGATATTGCTATAGCAATAAATTATGTGTTCAGAGCCAACAAGCCTGTTTAATAGAAGATGCTTGAGGTTGAAGGTCTGTTGCTCATTTCTCTCAACAAAACAATAAGTATTGTTAGAGGATCATTGTGATAATGTTGACAACAGCAGTGACAATGACTTGACTTGATTACAACCTGCCTCTGTTTGTCTATGACAGTAGGAGGTTATGGAGGTGGAGGACGTGGTGTTGGCACAGGGGGTTTGGTGCCAGGAGGTGTCGGCCAGGGTGGCTATGGAGGACTGGGAGCAGGTATGAAAGTACAAAATCTATTGAATCAGACATTTTATGTTTTTGTTTTAGTATTTTCTATCAGTCGTGAGTTGCTGTTGTTATATAGAGGCCTTTCCCAACAACTTCATATCGTTCATTGATTAAAGGCAGCCGTTCTGCCTTGAAAAACATTTAATCTATTTTGCAGTATTTGAAACACATGTTTTGATGTCTTTCATGTTTGAATGACTGTGTGCATTCAAGATTGTTGAGGCAAAACAAATAACCTGAATCTATTCATTTGTTTTTCAATAGGACAAGGTGGAAAAGGCCCTAAACCAGGTAGGCTGGGACATTCACATGATTATTTTTTTCATGGAAGTGATGTAAGTAGGTGCATATTGGAGACATTTTATTGTTGTACACAGTATGTACTGTATATTTAGCTTCTCTTGTGACAAGAATGAACATTCGGATTTTTTTGCAGGTTTACAGAACTTTTAGAGAATTTGGTTACTTTTGCGACATGGGCAGTAGTAGCACAAAAGCTAGACAATGATGGGAGCAAAACAACTGGAAAGTTCCTCCGCGTTACCCGGAGCAAATGTCAAGAGGACTGAAAGAAAGGAAATAGGATGTGTTTTCATTGGGTGGGTACTGAAATGTATAGTGAACGTATAGACAAACTAACAGTGGAGTGAGACCTGCACAGACGCGAGGCAAAGGCTAAAAGGTCTTTTGACTCATTGTCACCAAGTTTTTCCTATCACACTGGGTTATCATTGCTGTTGGTTTACTCTGGTGGGGAGGCTGTTTAGGGCACCCTGATTGGTTGGGACCTCACAGAGATTCCACCACTCCCTCACTTCTGCTGTAATAGTGAGTGATGATTGGCAGCGTATAAACGAACATCGACGCCTGCCAAACAATGGTGCCAGAGCGCTGATTAATGTTATTGTAATGTTGGACCCTTACAATTTCTGGAAACCTCCTCATTGAAATTTACCACAGCCCTTCTCTCCAACATTGTACAATAAATATTTTCCTTTGCTGCATTTCTGTCTCCACTGCTTTAGTACTTTAGCAATGTTTAGCTATCGTTTGATATCCGTAGGCACTGCTGATACAATCTCAGCCTACCTCTATGTGTTTGGAAAGATAAGGAACCAAGCAAACGTCGTGCGGTTCTGATAACACATGGAGCGGGTTACAGAAGGGTCCCTCTGGAGTGCCACACCTCAACACTCTACCAAGATTTGTGGAAAGTAATTATGTGAACAAAAAAAAACTACTATCCAGAAGAAGAAGTTGATTTTGGCTGCGGAGCACTACTTAGGAAGTACAAGCTTTTTTATGCCTTCAAGTTCAGCCAGCATCCCAATTTTGGTTTGGGTGCCAACCACTGTTGTATGGAAGAAAAGATATCTCTAACACAAAGTGAAGTGTTTGGTTTTACATTTTTGAAATGAAAGAGGAGACTTAGATTTACAAAGTGGTTTTGTTCCACTTCATGAGTAATTATTGTGTTTAACAACGTTGGTCGTTGATGACTTCCATCAGAGTAATCGTGCCTGAGGCCAAGCAAATGTGTGTATGAGAGTGTTCAGAATACCTGACAAGCATAAATGTTGCATCCAAGTCACACACGGGCAGGTTGAATCTGTCTGCATCATTTAGTCACTGTTTGGCATGTTCCCCAGAAAATACACCAGAAGAAATTGGATGCGTCCATCATGTAAAACCATTGACCATTTTCACTAAGATCTAACGCCTTTGTATGATATTGTTGCTTAAAGAGACAAATGCAAACATTGGTAAATCACTCCTTACACCTTTATGCACACCTTTGCACATCAGGAGAGCTGCCATTCATTACCACATGGAAGGCAAGCTGTGACATTCCACTGATAAGCACCTTGTGCCTTTGTGCGGTCAGTGATGGAGAGCAGCAGCTGGCGAAGTGAGTAGCGTGACTGCAGTGAATTGCAGCGTAACTCATGCAAGACCTTGTAAATGTTACACTAATTGTGAGGCCTGTCAACATCCAGCTTTGACAGTGCACCGAAACCTGGAGAGGGGAACTTTCTCTCTATGAACAGCTGTTGGATACAGCCTTCTTTCCTGTGTTCCATCTAGCAAAGGTGGATTCAATCTTAATGCTGTGATTGCTGAGGAATGGCTTTTACAGGCTAACCGCTTGTCACTTTGAGGCAGTTTGAAGGCAGTTAACAAGAAACATAGAAGTTACCGTTCTTGCTGTTGGTCTAGTTGTCAGCATTAAGATAGTCTGTTTTAAGTTGATGAAGGATGTGCATGGGCCGGATGTCTACAGCATATGACCAGTCCTTGGCGGCTAATAGTTGAGGGTAATGCAAATTGAAAATGATAGAGACAGTTAACTTCATGTTGCCTCTGTATTGTCTCGCCTAAACATAACAAAGGCCTAGTCAGGACCACATTTGTCTATAACTGTAGCATTTATTAAACATGTGAGGGATAATCTATGAAAAATAGGTAGGTGAGGAAACAGCCAAAGCAAAGTTGCAATTCAACTCAAACCTGTGAACAAAATAAAATGAAAAGATTTGCAAGTTATTCATTGTTCTCTCTTCAGTGACGTTAGTTAGGCTCAGAGGCAAATGGCTCCACGATAATAACTCGCTACAAAGTATTAAAATGAAACTCTATTTTAGGTTAAAATGGCTTTGCAGAATGTTATCTAATGTGCCATTTTTGTGTGTCTTTTTTGTCTACTGCTTCAAATTCCTAAAAGTTGCTGTATTCTCCAAATACAATAAAAGCTAACTCAGCTGAGTTGATTCTCAAGCTTGTTAATCTCGCAGTGGTTAACGTCGGTTATGAATGAATTACGTTAAGTGACCTACCTAAATTAATATCGCACTTGATAAAGTAACAGAAATATTCCCAATAATTAGGTGCGTATTAAAATCATGCTTAGGCTGCATTATGTCTCTGAGACAACCCTTGGTGTCCTGTGAGGACAGGCCAGTCGGCTGCACAACAGGAAGTTGTAGCCTCTGCACACGTGTGCAGGTTTCACAGCCGGCTGCCAACACTTGACCACTTTAAAGCTGGTTCTTACTTTGCAGCTGTTGCGGGGAATATTGCTCGTGGGCATTATCCAAGAATTTCACCGCTGCACCAAACTTTTCACAAACTTTGGACCACATGAAATAGAACCCCTCTGCACCACCCGTCACTTCACCTGATTCCTCAGGTTCATATCGGGGTCATCGTTTGAAGAAGCGCAACGTGTGCATGCTTCACAACTGGATGAGTCGAAGGGAAAAGCGGGGGAAATGGAAAGGTGGAATGGGAGAGAAGGCGGTATGAAGCACAGGATAGAGGAGACCAATAACTCTTGGGTTTATATTATACATATATCATTCTCCTAAACCACTACTCACAAACACACACACAGCATTGTATGCTCAGACTGATAGATTGAGGCGAAGATGAAAGTGTTTAGCCAAAGGAAGATGAGCTTGGAAGAGGTCTCGTCTGCTGGAGCACATATGCTTTTCATTACCGGAGCTCAGACATGTCCTCCGAGCTGTCAGAGACTGGAAGCATCTGTATGTGAATGTGCCTGACCATGAGCGTACACTGTAAACATGTTTGTAATCTTCATAGGCCTGTTATTGCAAGTGTACACACACGCACACGCACACACATAAATAATGTCTATGTATCCTGACACTGGTGACACACTGAATCTCTTTGCCACATACACACAGACACGCACGCATAAATTTGAGCTGCTTGCTCCGACACAAGAACCGTACGAAAGCTGGCATATTCCTGAATTTATACCTACCTCCTCCTCAAGCTGTGTCCTCCACAGAGTCTGGCTCTCAAGCTTTCAGAGTCCTAGAAGGTTTTTTTTTCTTTTCCTTTTTCTTTTTTCTAAGGAATTTGTTTTTTTTATCAAAACCACCAGAGCCAGCCCAGATTCAAGTTAGCCCACCCAATAGCCACACAGCTTGTTTGTTCCCAGTCAGTTTTCCTTGGATGATGTCATGTCAACATCTTCAATAATCTCCCTAAATTGTCTCAAGGACTACAATAATAACAAAGCAGAGCAAGATAAGATAAGGACGTTATTAGTTTTGTACTCGTGTCGCGTCAGTCACGCATGCCACACGTTTCAGCTCATAATTGTGGTATTGTTTCCTCATGTCATTACTAGCACTTAAGCTATGACTCGGTAACAGCTCCCCAGCCTTTCACCAGCCTGGCATGTGTCATGATTGTGCGGTTGCTCCCCAGCGAGCATGTTACCATCTATGTAATGTAATTCTTTTTCATGTTCACTGTCGATTATCCATCCCTTGGCCTGCTCTCACAGCCGCTCCCCTGCTCTGTTTGCCAGTATGTCTGGAGTATGGACCATCCATCTGGCAGTGCAGTCATGTTTATACAGTGATGGAGAAATTCCTTTTTTCCTTAAGAGTCCATGAACACAGATCGCCAGTTGGACGACCTGGTTGCAATCAGTACTACTGGAGTCTGTGAGGTCTGAGGTCGTGCTTTGTGGATTTGTGGCTGAGTAAAAAAATTACAGCTATGTTTTCTGAGCAGGAGAGTTGAACATGGTAAATTACAGTTGATTAGCGCTTCTAAGGTTTTCTGTCTCACCCTACTTAGGAAGCTGCTGCTGAGTCCCCCTCCTAACATCCACAATAGTCTGAGGTTGTATTGATAAGCAAGACAGGCAGCTTCATGTTGTGAGATTACTTTATTTGTACCTTTAAGTAGATTTGGCTCGCAGAGGAAAGACGAGCAACACAGTCAATAGAGTTCTTTGGAATTATCTCACTGGATTTCTCTGCATTTGTCAGGATCCAGTGTTAGACTGAGTGACTTGTGAAGATGATGTAAAGTGCTACAGTCCTTCAATATGTCCTGATGATTTACTTCACGCCGCTTCAGTTCTTAAGGGCTCAACCCCACAACGGCTCGTTTCCCTTGTTGACAACACACTTTATCATCCAAACTCCAAACTCGTTTCCTTAATTGTACCCCATATGTTTGCTGCAGCGACATACAACAGATGGCGGCACTATGCTCACAGCCTCTATAATGTCTGAGGAACTTGGGGAATGCTTTTGAGGCTGACCCAACGCATCTCACGTCAGTGTTTCACCGTGCATGTCACGAGTCGAGCTGACCTGTCGAACACCGGTCTCTTCGCTCAGCCCTGAGTTGTCAGACTCTTTTGGTGGAATGGCAGTTAGATGCACATGTGGACCATCTGGGAGATAAAACCCTCTCATACCACGGCCACAGACAGTGTTTGTTGATTGGATTTCTCAATCCATACTTGGCCTGGTTCGCACATTTGATATATTGGTACATATACTTCTGTGCACTATTCTCAAAAGCGTGTTGTGTTTTTCTGCCTCGTCTGCAAACATTTGCAGCACATGCCGTGAGTTTTTGTGGCAGGCTCAAACACTTAACGGTATGAGCTCGAAGTTCGTTTTCACACATATTGAGGAGCTCATTGTTGGCAGAGCAACTGTGACATTCTTTCGGAGGTGGATAAAAAAGTTGAATATCTGAGCTTCTCATCTCCAAGAACAAAGAGAGAGAACTGTTTGGTTGAGTTGAAAGCTAATAGCATACTCTGCTTTCTAGCATAAACAATGACTTCACAAGCTCAGTGGATGGCGCATGGTGTGCAAATTAGCGCAGCTTGAATTAAGGGGTAGCAGTAATTGTCTCTACGCAGATGTGTTTGAAATTATGCATGTGAGGTCAGACAGACGTCACTGGGCAAGGCAGCCTGCTTTGGCTTGGTGGCAAACTTGTAATCCACATACGAGTGGTGACTTTCACTGTTAATTTGGAGCCATTTGCAAGACTCACTCGTCACCCCGGAGATGATCTGTGTGTTCTGATGCCCATGTGCGCGGCTTCTTGACACCCTTCACCAAAGTTAGTAAATCAGCGCAAGTGCTCACCACATAAAGAAACCGAACACATATTCCTTTGTAGCATGATGCAAGAGTGCCCCATAAAAGTAAAACTGACCCCCACTGCAACGCTAACTACACCAACATAGCTCTTTTATAACACTGATTTTTATCTGGATGCTGTTCCAAGAGCATAAATGTTAAGAGAATGAGGCAAACGTAGACCATTTCCTTGTTTGTCAGTAGGAGTTCTGACAGTTGTGCACTTCAGGTCATCTGGCAAAGAGCGAGGCTGAGGCTTTGAGAACTCTCATTGATAGTGTCATGACTCCATGGAAAAGGAGAGCGAAAACAATAAAAGGCTTGCAGCCAAAGTTGGCTGGCTCGCTGCAGCCAGCGAAGGAGAGACAGTATGTAGTCGTGTGACAATGTGAATACTTAATTAGTCCAACATGTGAATAGTCCTGCTTCTCACAGCTCATGGACTGTAACTGACAGCAGAGACAACCTGAAAACGACAGGGACCAGCGGAGGTCACAGGACGGGGAGGAGAGATAAAGCGAGCGCAGCGTCGGTGTGTTCGCTTGTCTCACGCGATCTGGAATCACTACAGTGCCTCGCATCATTCTTCTTTCATCCAGATAATCCTGCATCACCTTGGAAGAATGCAATCTATCCACCAACTTGGAAGTGGAGCAGTGTGATAATTTAATACTGATACAACTCTGGTGTTGTGTATGGGAAGGACATAATGACAGGCTTAGTTTTCAAAGTGAGAATTTTTATGGGACCACAGCCGATGAATAGACTCTGCCTGTCAGTCACAGTAAAATTCAGATCCTCCAGGGTCCTCCCTGAGCGTTTTAAGATAACTTAGTTATCATTAAGATTTTCCATCACATTACAGACACTGCAGCTCGATGATATCGAGCCTCTGTGCTTCTTGCACCTTTAGTGTGTTTGTGGTTTGCACAGAAAAAAATGCAGTATTTAGCCTCACACACTGACAATCCCATATCTTTGTCTCACACAGCTTCTCTCTGTTATCAGTCTATTTGCCTGGTAAGATATAAAATGTGGAGTATGATGAGAAACAAGTCCCAAAGATTTCCTGGACATCTTGGAGCTCCAAAGTCTGTGTGCATCTGCCATCAGTTGCAGTGGATCCCTGCCATGGAATTCTTGCTCTTTTAAATTAAACCCTTCACCAGGCCCAGCTGGTTCACAAAGCGGAGAGAAGGCGAGAGGGGGAGGAAAAAGGACGAGATGGAAAGGAGCAAATCCATTATTCATATCTCACGTTTGGCTTCCTCTGGTTTCTGCTATTAACACCCCACGTCCCCAACACAAGCCCAAAGACACTAGTTGGAGAGGAAAGAGCAAGGGAAAAGTAAAATGGATGGAGAAACGGAGAGAACAAGAGGAGAAGAATGATAGTTGAAGATTATGTTTTGATTAATGTCTGTTGTATTCCTCTGGTTTAAACACAGAGGATTGCCTTACCTTACCCCAACAGAGAATGAGCAGGACTCACGGTGGTGAGATTGAAACCAGATATTTCTGTTCACTCCGGCTCAAATCCATCACTTTGAGTTTTACAACATGATCAGTGACAGAAAGAGCTAACCTCACTGTTTGGCCAGTTCAAGTCCAGCCTTCAGTGTGAAACACCGACACACATGGCACGGTGTAACAGGAGGCAACGAATAGACGGAGCAGCAGCATCGTCTCATTTTAATTTCTCAGAGAACAAAACACCTTCTTTGTCAACAGTCGTCTCGACATTTAGACACTAATGTAACTCAACCACTCATGAATCACCACTGTTGGGTGACGCTCAGCTGTTCACAACCTGCTGGAGCACTTGCCACTGTGAAGCCGCTCAATGGTGAATGAAAATTCACCATTGAGCTGTGCTTCATGTTCGATATATTTTTTTATAAATCTAAACTGAGGGAAACTATGATGCACTGCAGTTCTGCATCATTTGCCATCCAATTTCTTTGGCCCCCGGCTCCCTCTCCAGTGTAGTATTGGGTTTCTGTCCCTTCCATCTTATTCTCAGAGCCTTGGCCCTGTTTTGGGTTCCTCCTCTGCACATAGTGCAAAGGCAGTCAGGGTTTCAAATGGTCCCTTAAGCCTCATAATTTGCCTTGAGGGTCAGCAAGGAAATCAGCCACTAACGGATGTACAGAAATCCTTCAGCTTGTCAGCAATCACCTAAGTACTGGGAGCGGCACCAAAGAAATGACTGAACGACTGGATGACTGGATACCAGGTTCATGGTACAGGCATGACAACAAGCAACATCAGTGCAGATCTTCAATGATGTGTGAGCACACAGAGGTCTACTTGAGTAGTCCAAAAAGGCCTGCTTGTTTGGCCTTACAAGATGTTTTGAATATGACTAAACAGAGAGCTTTTGAACAAAAACCCATGCCTCCACCCACCAAAAATACAACCAAAAGTTAGAAGCCAAACCTCTAAATGACCGTATTCACTGTGACCCTGAAAACACCTCCAGGGTAGTATTTTCTTACTGGAGATCGCTTTTATTTTCCCGGTTTTTAGTGATGTCACAACCACAGAGGATGAAGTTGCCTTATTTTTGTCTTTCATGTCTGAACCGGGTGTCTGCCCAGTTCCTGCGCTCATGGTCACACATGCACATTCACATCCTCTCAGGCTCGACTCCTGCGCATCTGCATCTTGTCTCTTGATCTCAAGTCGGAGAGCTGAGCTCAACGTGGCGGGCGCTGGCCGACCCTGAGCGCGCCTGCCAGATCCAGGCTAGGTCATGCACATGTGAGCGCAGGTGGGCCAGATGATGGAAGCATGAGCTAAAATGGTACCTCCTGTCTCCATTCTCTGTTCACAATTCTCCTCCTTTGATGTGCATAATTTCTCGGCTGCACACCCTTGTCTTTAATATTTGTCTGCGCACAACAATGATCATTACTTGCCCACTAAAGCAGTCTGTGATCTGGTGGGAGGACCAGAGTATGGTTGCAGAATCATTCCACATTGGGTATCAGCGGTATTCCAAACTACTTGGTAACCATCTTTAAGTCCCTTCCTTCCATGGTATGTGGACAAGAGACACTTAAGAGACACTGGAGAAGGGAGAGAGCCAAGTATGAGTCTGATTTATAGAAGAATTGATTGCTGTTATCATGAGGTGTGTCGGGGGGAAGGTTGAACAATCGAGGAGAATCGAGATGAAGAAGATGGATTATCGTGGAGACACTTAGCTTAGTGTTTGGGCTCGCTTTGCAGGCTTAGGGTATTTGCCAAATCCTTGGTAAAGCAGGTGTCCACATTTATTTTGACGAAGTCACGGTACTGCTCACTCCTTCTGTCTCCCCATCATTATCCGCATCATCATCATCAGCATGCTGCATATTGCTGGGCAGAGTCCACCCTTCAGTCTGATCTCTCTCTCTCTCTCTCTCTCTCTCTCTCTCTCTCTCTCTCTCTCTCTCTCTCTCTCTCTCTCTCTCTCTCTCTCCCTCTCTCTGTCTCGTTCTCTCTGTCTCTCGCTCATTGTCCTTTATCTGTCAGCCCCCAAGGAAAGGATGAGAAGAG
>CAAKHG010018088.1:13639-30422 GCA_901007715.1 Dactylopterus volitans
TGATTTCCACAACTGTACAACATTGAAGTGTGCTGAATACTGACACAAAGACTTGCCTGATTTGCATGCTTGCCTGTTACCAGAAAGCCAGAATGATTTTTTTTTTTTTTTTTTTTTTTTACATCAGCCTACCCCAAATTGAAAACCACTATTTGGCAGAAAAATGTAGGTTTTACCTGTAAACTTCAGACAGTTTGAATGTCAGCATAGCCTGCCATGACCTCAAAGTCTGCGCTGCCTATCCGTGTATGATTTGCTTTAAATTAGGCAGGCTGATTAAGCATGGACTCAGGAGGGCCTAATCATGACGAGGACTGCACTTTGGCTTAGGGCCGACTCTTAAGTATTGTTTGGCAACAGCAAAACTTTATTCTCCAGAATCAGTTTGTGCTCTTTTCATGACTCTGAAAATAACAACTCATTCCTCTGAAAGAGCGCAGATAAAACAAAGCACTCCTTTGCCAAATGTTTCCTCACCAACTCTCCCAGGCCACATACTTACAAGTGGTGCGCAATGTCTGCTCATCAAAGTATGTGGAGTTTAAGATTAATAAATGAAAAAGTTTAAACAAATAAATGATTGTGTTTTAACCTGCTGCCAAGCTCCTTTACAAGTGAAGCTGACAGCTAATTTCCTGCGCACGAGGACAGCCAAAGAAATGAGGCATTTAATGAAGTAAAGTAAATGCCATGCATACTGCTACCTCCTGCGATTAGATTATGGTCGGCCATGTTGTGTTTGATCACGGAGGTGATGACAGAGTTAAAAAGACATATTAACTGCTATCAATACCAGTGGCCCCTCAAAGGGCAAGACTCTGTAGAGGAGGTCAAACCTGGCATAAACTTCAACCCTGCACATAACCCTCCAGTTCTAATACCACTGGGCCCTCTGGTGGTCATTAAGTATACAACAAGCATATCTTACCAAACAAAGATGTAATAACTGTTTAGCAAACTTACTTAACTAATGTGTTAATGACTGCAATTTACAAACCTTTAGACTAAAGCAATGTTTTTTAACAGTATATTATATTATAAATACAGGGGCTGGTGGAACAGGACTTGGGACAGGAGGAGCAGGAACCGGAGCTGTGCTTCCAGTTGGAGGCAGGACACACACTCATACACACACACTCATACACATCTTTTAATTATACTTTAAAACTGAATGTTATTTATGTTAGCTCCAGCTTGTGTGAATTTTTTTTGTCTTACTTAATTGCAGGTTGAATGTTTTTTTTTGTTTTTTTCAGCCCCCGTCATTCCTCAGACAGGCCTTCCAGGAGGGACCGTCGGTGGTTCCGGAAAGAAAGCTGCCAAAGTGCAAGGTTTTGTAAAGTCTAATAATAATAAATGTGCAAGGTTGTAGGGCAGACAGAATGTGGTTTTCTTTAAAGGGAAAATGAAAATAATTTTCTTTTGCATGGGGCAAATCTTTTCTGCTGTGGCAAACATCAGGGGGAAGAAAAAAAAACAATATAAAAACAGATTGAACTGATTTTGGGTCTGCAGTGTGTTGTGTTGGCTGTGTTTATATGAAATAAGCTCTTTAATTTAACCTGCTACATGAAACACAATACTTCAAAAACTTTCAAATAGCTTTCAAAAAAGTTTCTATAGCATTTAATAGATTTTGTCATACAGTGCAAGGAGACCTGAATTACAAAAGAAAAAAAATGAGGATTCTGTGAAGTATCAGTTGCGCCTTTGCCTTCTCTTGCTTAGTAATTGGAGCTTAATTTCCTGGTCAGCATTGGCATTAATCTACGCAGAAAACGATAGTATTGCTGCCTTTGCATGACAAATTAATTTCACACACTTGAATATTCAGTTGAAACACAAGTGTAAAAATTGGCTCTCACTGGCTGTGGTAGGTGTGGGTGTGCCAGGTGTGGGTGTGCCAACACTCTATCATGGTGGATTGGTGACAGGGCAAGGTGCGTCACGTTCGTGGTTTGTCGGAAATTACTTGAGCAGATATACTGTATGTTTTGTAAACAAGCACTGACCACTGCAATTTAATGTGACTGTTTTTGATTGGTTATGGCTTCTTCAGGGTTTGGTGGACGTGGCGTCTTGCCAGGCGTGGCTACTGGTACTGGTCTGGTTCCAAAATCAAGTAAGGTTTTAGTTAAGTAATGGTTTTAACCCCCTTTTTTTATTTTCTAACACAGCATATTGTATTCAGTTTGAAATGTGATTGGGGAAAAAAGGGGGAAAAAATACGAGTCAGTCATTGGTTTCATGTCATTGCCCAAGTCATCCTAGCCATCTCAGTTCGGCATTTTGTCATTATCCAGGCAAAAATATATACATTTGCTAATATCTTGCAAAAAAATGTCATTTTCATTGAAAAATGTTTTGGAGCAGGAATTCGTGGTGTTTTAACTCAGTAAATGTCAGCAGTTTATCTGAGAGAAGTCTTGCAGAGATCCGGAATCTGTTGTTCACCTGACAGCTGTTTTCATTTTTGTCCTTGTTAACCAACTTTATTTAGTAATTGTATTCAAACTGTGATTTCTAAATCTGTGCATCTGACTGGAATATGTGATTTGTGTCATGTAGTTGGTGGGGGAGGACAAGGTGGCCCAGGGGCAGGTACTCTAGGTTTATTGCTAAATTTCAAACAACAGGATTTATGTTTTTTTGTCTGTTTAACTGGTATTAACTGATATATTCCCTGAAAATGAGGTCGTGTGTATGGAGGCCAGATGCAGCCAGGAGTGTTCCATGGATACCCCCTCAAATCACCCAAAGTCAATGGTAACTGGATGCTTTAGAGATTCCCACAAAAATACCATGGTGCTATTAGCCGGGCTTACGGATGAGACAATTCCCAACACTGCTGCTAAAACTTTGCTGTCATGTAGCATGCTTACTCACACACTCATGTACACCAACGTTGTGGAAATCAGAGTGGTGATCGGAGGATGAGGAAGCAGACACACAGACACGCTGAAGACTCAGACGACTTATGTTACTTATGTAATAAATTTACTGAGCTCAGGAGAAGTGACACCAACAGAACAGCAGTTCACGCAGCAACGCTGGCATCAATTCTGAGGATTCTTCCCTATGGTTGGTTTATATTGTAGAGTACAAACTAGATTAGTCAGCACAGCTGGGTCAATAACTAACCTTGACTAGTATCTACTACAGTGGTCTCTGCCTGTCTGGCTGCCATATTAGGACACTTTGACACCACCTCACAGCTGCAAAGAGATGCTTTAAAGGGAAATAGAAAATTTCTCTCTCAATCAGGTTGTTGCCAAATTTTGTAAACAAGATCACAGGTGTTCTCATTTAAATCTCATTTAAAACAATTCAAGGGAGCAAGTTGAGAAATTGAATGTCAAGTATAAGATTTCTAGTTAAATACTCCATCTGGGTAGGTCAGGCCCAAATAGAAGAGATCTTAGGTCTATTTTTTATATTTGATATTTGTTAGATTTAGATACCTGAGGGGGCTGTTTTAAATTAGTGTATAAGAATTAGAATCCAAACATGCTGATGAATTGGTTGTTTTGAAATAAGGACATAAGGATATAAGCAAAACAGGCTGTGCAGTTTCAGCACTGCTGCAGTGATAATGCTTCATATAGCCATAGATTTCATGATGCCTTGAATATGCAATGTGTAAAATTGAAAACAAGCGAGGGACAGTTCATCCTACTTTATACCTCAAGAGGCAACAGTGAGTCACAGTACTATGCAGTTGTGGCTCTATACTCATGTCACCACTGGGTGATGCTTTGTCACAGTTTCATGATCATAGTGTCTAACCAGTGAAATCTGTTAACCTAGACCTATTATAAAGTTTTAAGAAACTTGAAGTGTCTTTGAGAAACCATGGCAAATGAATGACATTCAAAACAATTAACAAGTTAAAGATAATGTCCTAGCAAATTTATTTTAGACATTTTTAATCATAATCATGTGTCTCTGTTTGTCTACAGGTGCCTACGGAGCAAAACCTGGAGGTGGCAAACTTCCCTTTGGTACAAATGCTTGTTTTTGCATTTTTGTAATAATTTGGTATGATATAATCCAGCCATTAATGGTGTGTCACCATACAATATTTCAGGTTATGGGGGCTATGGTGCTGGTGGAGCGGGACTTCCAGGAGGCAATGTTGGCCCTGGGTCAAAAGCTGGATATCCTGTTGGAACTGGTATGCGTCCACAAACATCCCTATTAAATGACTTAGAATAGTGTAGAACTATAGACAATGTCTCATCATCTTTCCAGAAGAAGGGCATGGAGCAGATCCCATCAGCTCCATTGAAAAATGCGAAATACGGTCACCTTCCATGTTAATTAAATGAGACTGTCATGATAGTTTAACACTAGTAGTGTAGTTAATATTTATATTTGACTGAAGTGTGCGCTCTCTGCTCTAGGTGTCGGTGGTGTCGGTGGTGTCGGTGGTGTCGGTGGTGTCGGTGGAGTCGGTGGAGTCGGTGGAGTCGGTGGTGTCGGTGGAGTCGGTGGTGTCGGTGGTGTCGGTGGTACTGGTGGACTGTATCCAGGGCAGGTGCCAGGAGGTATAATATCAAGCAAAAGACACAACTTTGCTCATCTAAAAATACAACCATAAGTGCAACCATTTCAGTACTAACTGATGTTTGAAGTAAGAGAGGATCATCATATGCTTTCATATCTTTAAATGCACTACAGGCGGCTATGGAGCTGGGTCCAAGGCTGCTAAATATGGTGAGAACTTTCACATCTTAGCATGTTATGGAGGCATTTATGTATGCACTTGATCTCAAGACATTTCTCATAGATTCTGTACTTCCCAGACCTCCAGAAGTCTAATCTTATGTGTTTTTTCAACCTCTTGTTTTATACTGATGCATTTGACCTTTTAACACATTTGACCCCTTTGGTTTTTGCATTTGCAAAAGGACTACCGGGCGGAGTGCCGGGCGGAGTGCCGGGCGGAGTGCCGGGCGTTGTGCCGGGCGTTGTGCCGGGCGTCATCCCGGGCGTCATCCCGGGCGTCATCCCGGGCGTCGTGCCAGGTGGCATTCCGGGCGGCGTTCCAGGTGGAGCACCACTTGGAGGAGTTCCCGGATTATCAGCAGCCAAAGCTGCTAAATATGGTATTGTGCATAAATCAGCACTGGCACCACACGATTATTTATTTATTTTTATTTTTTTTTTGAATTGTTGATGTTATGAGCTTTTAAATGTGTTCTAATCAAGTATAATCCTGTTTTTTGTCTGAAGGCCTAGGAGGCACAGGAAGACTAGGTGGCACAGCTGGACTGGGAGGCACAGGAGGACAAGCGGGATTAGGAGGACAGGCAGGATTAGGGGGACAGGCAGGATTAGGAGGAGGTGGAGGATACTCTTCTGCTGCTAAAGCTGCTAAATACGGTATGCTATTTTTTTAAAGGAAAGAGAATATTTAGGTCAATTTAGAGCACCATTATTTTATTCTGCTGTCCTCAAGTGTCAGTGGCAAAACATACCCATGATATTAACTGATTAGATGAAGCATTTGAACATGACCAGGTCACAGTGAAAGTGTCTTTTGTGTTATGCTGAAGTTCAACCTGTATATACAATTCTCTAGCAATGCTTATTGTTCCAAACTATAGGGTGCATCTGTAGCCTACAGTAACACTTCCGCTCTGTCACTGTGATCAAATGTCTCTTGGTCCTTTAATACTTGATATAAATTGTCTACTAACTCATTCCAAGGTACTAAATTCATCCCCAACACACGATAAATATTGTCTTTAATAGGAGCAGGAGGACTGGGAACAGGAGGACTTGGAGGAGTGGGAGGACTGGGAGCGGGAGGACTGGGAGCAGGAGGACTGGGAGCAGGAGGACTGGGAGCGGGAGGACTGGGAGCGGGAGGACTGGGAGCGGGAGGACTGGGAGCGGGAGGACTGGGAGCGGGAGGACTGGGAGCAGGAGGACTTGGGGGATACGGTGCTGCTGCTAAAGCTGCTAAATATGGTGAGTTAAATATTCCTATTAATTTTTCAGAACTTGCTCTATGTTTTCTTGGGGATATTGGGTTTATTGGTGTGAGTGTACCAAAGGGCCAGTTCAAATATTTGATACTGTAAACATATCAAGGTCTGGGTGGGTGAAAATAACCACACACAAAGAGAAAAAGCTCTGAATTGGAGTGCCAGGAATAGCTTTAGTAAATTTCAGTGCAAAACCATCTCACAGGTTCACCTGTAAGTAAATGTGTCCTCTACAGGAACAGGAGGACCTGGTGGAACAGCAGGTTTTGGAGGGGCAGGAGGTTTTGGAGGGGGAGGATACCCTGCTGCTGCTGCTGCCGCTGCTGCTGCTGCTGCAAAGGCTGCTGCTAAAGCTGCTAAATATGGTAACTATTAAGACAGAAAGGGTTGTGGTTAGTGTAGACCATATTAAATGTATCTTAATTACCACTTCAAGTATGATTAGATGATGCATTTTTGTATAAAAGGTCCAGGTGGTGCAGGGGTAATTCCTGGTGGTGGAGTAGGTGCAGGAGGAATTCCTGGTGGTGGTGTAGGTGGTGGAGGAATTCCTGGTGGCGGCGTAGGTGGTGGAGGAGTTCCTGGAAGAGTGCCATTGTTACCTGGATATGGATGTAAGCTGAGACGCCTGGTGTACATGAGTATGATTAAAACAGGGAATTGTATTACTTTCTCAAAATCTTACAGATCTTTTTTTTATTTAACCTGGTGGGATGTTTTGTTTCAGCTCTGGCAGCTGGTGCCAAACCTCCTAAATATGGTGAGAATTGGTTTGATACTGTGTCATTGTGATAGTACATGTCATCAGCAGAAAAGGCTTTAATGTATTGATTATTGTGTTTTGGTTATTTTTATTTTAAAATTCCCTGGTGACAGCCATGGCCAGTGTTACGTATTAAGGCTCTCAGTCTGTCTTTACTTCCGTCCATTCCAACGTGCATCACTTTGAATTTGGCAGGAATATGAACTCAGGCTCAATGATGAATTGATTAGATTATGGTGGTCAAAGGTCATGGTCGGTGTGACCTCAACAAACAATTTTTTTTGGACATAACTCTCAGTATCATCTGCTGATTATGACAAGTTCCATACAAATGTCTAAAATCATGAAATGACATTTGGTTTCCAAAAGGTCAACCGTGAACTTTAATGTGAACTGTATCACACCTGCAGGGATTGTTTCAGATTTACCACTAAAGGAAACTGATGAAATTTTGGCAGTCAGAGGTCAAAGCTCAAGGTCGCTGTTAACTCACATAGCATGTATATTTCATGTGCTGATTATGACAAATATGATAAGTAGGAGGAAATAGTGACAGTTTTACACTTGATACAGTTAATTCA
This sequence comes from Dactylopterus volitans, assembly GCA_901007715.1. Lineage (NCBI taxonomy): Eukaryota > Metazoa > Chordata > Actinopteri > Syngnathiformes > Dactylopteridae > Dactylopterus > Dactylopterus volitans. The sequence goes on from CAAKHG010018088.1 coordinate 20,977, forward strand.
ATTTATCCATGTAGTCCTCACCGCATATATCAGATAGATGATAGAATTAAACAGGAAATGCAACTTTACTGTCTGGTGGAAGCATTCAACGGCAATGCCAGCAATTTCAATTATTTATTCATTCTCCAACACGAGGCCCAGGAGCAGGCACAGGAGCAGGGGCATTCCTTGGAGCAGGCGTAGGAGCAGGGGGTGTTCCAGGAGGAGCCGGACTGGTACCTGGTGGCTATGGAGGTAAATTAAACTGACAAGTGGAAAGAAAAATATTTGTAAGCGTCTGTTGTTTCCTTCATACTAGCTGAATATGACTTCATTTTGTTGCTCTCTGGCAGGTTATGGAGCTGGAATCAAGCCCCCGAAATATGGTAAGATGTTCTTATGAGCTTGCTTGTGATAGTATTTTGAGTTTTTAGATATGTGTACAATAATCCAAATCATCTTTATTAGGGGTATAACAGCATGTATATTCGTACTGAACGATCATGGTACGTACATAAACGTTCAGAACACCGAGTCATATGACGTATACAACTGAATGAGCAAAAAGTCAGTCATACATGGTGGTACCCACTCTCCATTCCAGGTGGAGACATCAGGCAAAGGCATTACTGAGGGTATTGACATTTACATTTACATGGCTATGCATCTATATTCAGTCGTAGAAGAACCCGGCTTCAAGTATTTATGAAAATTACATCCTTTGCACACATAAGCCAGTCAGAGGTCCCTGCATTTACAGACGCAAATGAGCGATGACAGCATGCTAAGCTTTGAATGTTGAAATATATCCCACCATAAGAGGAACAAATGAACCCATACAAATGCACATGCTTTATTTTTTTTATTGACCTGTTTATTTTGTACTTTTATAAGAGAACAAATGCCTTTCACTTTTCAATCTGGCTGTTACCCATTGTCTTTTAAAAATATGATTTACGTGAGTGTAATGAGTTATTCACTGTCTACTGTTTAAAACCCTACGGGCTGTTCAGACCATCTCAGGTAGTTCTAATGACACTGGGTGGAACAAACTAACTTGCAAAACTGTATGCACAAAATAAATGAAAAGAGAACTAAAATTGTGCATTCGCAACTTCTGTTGCTTCTGTTGAGAACCATGGGTCCAAAACTAAGATATGTGCTGCACTGTGACCTGTGTGTAATGCCAATGCCCCTAATTTTTACACTTTACAGCGCTGGTCAGAGTGCGCATGCTATGTATAATATATCTTGTAGAATAAATGAGCAGGAAAAGGCCGCGCACCACACTTTGCAGCCACCAAAGCTAATTGCAAATACTGCAGGTTTAAGTAGCATCCTACACATCATTTTATTGTGTGTAAACTCATTCTGATCAGTAAATAAATTCTATACCAAGGCTGAAATCTGCTCCATTTCCCTGTGAATAGGAGGAGCCGGAACAGGGTTAGGAACAGGAGTCCTCGGAGGGACAGGAGGAAGAGTAGGAGGAGGACGTCCCAGTTTTGTACCAGGAGGAGCTGGTGGTGGACAGTACTCTGCTTCTGCAAAAGCTGCCAAATACGGTGCACTACATAACGCACATGCACGCACGCATGCACGCACACACACACTCACACACACTCACACACACACACACACACACACACATACACATATGCACACACACATACTAAATGCTAATCCACATGTGTGATTACACACAAAAGAGACATAGCAACTGATTCTGCAGTTTTCAATAATTCAAAAATAGTTCTACATTTGTCTTCTTTTAGTTCTTATAGCATGGTTAAAAAAATTTTTTTAAAGGCAAATCAATAATGTTCTCTTCTCCATTTCCCTGAATTAGGAGTATCAACAGGACCATTTGGAGCTGGAGGACTCGGAGGGGCAGGTGTAGCAGGAGGACTAACACCCGGAGGAGGACTAACACCCGGAGGAGGACTAACACCCGGAGGTGGACTAACACCCGGAGGTGGACTAATACCTGGAGGTGGACTAATACCTGGAGGTGGACAATACTCTGCTTCTGCCAAAGCTGCTAAATATGGTAAAACACACAAACATTGCACATTTAGACACATTTATTGGAGTATAAACTACACATTTATAGACATTTTTATGGATAGTTGTGATTCCAGTTAGTTAATGTTCTATTTCCTTTAAGGAACAGGAGTCGGAGGAGTCGGAGGAGTGGGAGGAGTGGGAGGAGTGGGAGGAGTGGGAGGAGTCGGAGGAGTGGGAGGAGTCGGAGGGACAGGAGGAACCATTGGAACTGGAGGGGTTGTTGGTGGTGTCCCAGGTGGGTATGGAGCTGAAGGTTTTGTGTGTCTTGAAAGACAATTGAATTTTCATTTTTTTTCAGTTTATACTTGCTATTTATGCAATGATAAACTCATTGATGCGGTTATGTTTTTTGTACAGGGTATCCAGGAGGTGTGAAACCACCCAAATATGGTGAGCAGAGCCCTTAAGACTTATGTATGACTCTATAATCATTCAGACTTTTACAATATATCTTTTTTTATTTATAGAATATATAACTATCTCAAAGGAACATTCGTTATGACTTAATTACTATTAAAGATAGCGTTTAGTTGCTTTTCTTATTCAAAAATACAAACTACACATGATATCTTAAAGGACTAGATTGCACTCTGTCGAACTCACATCTCCACGCTCTCTCACCCTCATGAGGTGGTATCTGTGTCATCCTCAAGCTTGAGTCCTCTCCCGGAGGCCTGTGAGTGTGAGGGTAGTTCAGAGGACTGTGCTCTTCTGGACTGAGGCTTCAGGTGTTGCTCCTGGAATCTGTTGGAGCCACTCTCCTAGTTTGGGGGTCACTGCCCCAAGTGCTCCTATAATCACGAGGACGACGCAAGCCTTAACCTTCCACATCTGTTCCAGTCTACACCTTGACCAATCTGATCTACTCTGGTAGATCCTGCCCTCTATAGCTCTTGAACCTAGGGCCTGATCCTCTGCTTCCATGATTAGTCCCTCTGTGCTGTGTGTCAGTCCAGCATTTTCTAGCCAGGTGTAGGTTTTCTTGATATCAGCCACTTCTTCAATTTGAAGGTGGTACATGCCATGTAAGGGCTTGTCCCTCCGTGTTTTCTGCTTCTCTTCCTCTGCATTCTCAATGGGTTTGTGCTACCTGAGACATTCATTTAGCAGCTCTTCTTTTGGAGCTTTTTTTTTTATTGATTTACTCTTGGATTTTCAATGTTTCGTCCTGGACCGTGAGTCCTTGGCCTCCCTGTTTCCGCTAAGTGTGGACTTGGGGTGAAACCCTCCGTAAGCCCCTCCGAAAGCTGAGGAGCTTTCTTGACTTGATATCTGTGGCTTCTATCTCCTCCTTTGGCTACCTTATGAACCCAGTTGGATATCTGATGTCTGATAGTGCGTACATCTTAATGGCCTGGATACCATTCAGCTGCCTTTTCAGGACTTGCCTTAATCTCTGGAGGTAGTTCTACCCCTTCAGTTATGATCATTTCGCCCATCTTTGAGACCATCCGGTCACTTGTCCAATCTGAATGACATCTCTATCCCCATCCCTCACTCATTCCTGGTGAACAGCTTGATGTCATCCATGTAGAGCAGGTGGCTGATTGTTGTTCCGCTTCAGAATTGGCACCCGCACCCATGATAATCCGACCTCAGGGGTTCAGGCCTATGCAGAGCAGACGTGATGATAGCACCTCTCCTTAGGATAAGCCACCTTGTTGATGTTGACGTGGGCAACCGGCTTTTGAGTTGAATTGGCCACTAGGGTTGTCTTCCAAATTCTCACCGAGTTCTGGATATAGGCCCTTAGGTTCCAGTAACTGCATCTTCTGGTGTTCCTGTTATTTTTAGTGCAGCATTCACATCCATGAGCAGAACTTCTGAAGGAAGTTGACAACTCGGCTTTGGTATTCTTTGGGGATCCCGGTTTCTAGTTAGATCACGGTCTTCCTTCTCAGGTCAGAGGCTCTTGTATTGAGGCTGTTGGTATCCGTTGGGGCCTGGTACCCAATCTCTGATGGGTGGATGCCATCATCACCCCCACTGACCTGTTGTCCTGGCTCCGCCTTGCCGTAGCATTGTTATAGTGTTTCATCAATCTGTAATTGTGAGAGTAGTTTTCAATTAACAGTGTTGATACTTGGCTAACAACTGTTTCTTTGTTAGCCTTGATTGTCGGTGTTGAAGTATCCATTGATTCCACATTAGCTGCATATTACCCCTCTCTCTGGGATTGCTTGTATAGTAGCATTCCAACAACCCCGTTTTATCCGTCCTTGTCCAGGTATGTCTTGTTCGAGTCGCCCATTTCCCATCAGGTTGCCCTGACGCGTTGCACCTGATGCGGACCTTGTTGACCCGGATGACATCCAAGCCAGTAGGACTGTCATTTTTGTGTGCGTTCATGTTCCTCAGTTAGGCGTGGTAACATTAAGGATCTTGCCCAAGGATCCTCACTGGACATACTTCACTCTGACCAGGATTAGAACCCCAATCGCCCATGTGGTAGTCACCGTCACTAACCACCTGCTATCCAGCTGCCATATATATATATATATATATGGATGTGTGTGTGTGTGTGTGTGTGTGTGTGTGTGTATTTGTTTTGTTTTAAGATAAACTAAAAAAACAGGGTCAGTGTTCCTTGACAAGGTACCAATTTCTTTACCAACAGTAACAGTTATGAGTTTTGAAATAAGGCTGAGAATTCACTCTCAGACATCATAGTTATTACTGTCACCTTATCAGAGAACTTCTTAAAGAGCTATATTGTATTGGAACACTGCAGATATCAGTGACATTGATTTTTATGACCTGCTGGTCTTCTCTGGAGGTGTCACCGGAGTGGGACTGCCTGTACAAGGAGCAACACCAGGATCAGTCATCAGTGGTCTTCCAGATGGCTCTGCTGTTGTGGGTGGCGCTGGCGTTACTGGCGATGGAAAACCAGGTAAAACATCTGGGAAGTTTTGTTTTTTTGTTTGTTTATTTTTAATGATGATTTTAATGAGCATTGTGAATGATCTTTTTACTGTTTTACTCATGTAGGTCCTGGTGGAACTCCTGGTCCAGGTACAGTAAATACCCAGTATTAAGCATATATTTGCTGTAGCTACTGTATAGAGAGCCAAAACTCACAGTGCGTTGTTGTACTGTAAACTCAACAAACAGCTCAGGATTCATCCATAGAGGATATAGAATTTGTATTTTAATTAAATGACACCTTGATCACACATCTTACACGAATAAACACACAGCTGACCCGCCACACCATTTCTACTTTTATGTGACAACTGCACCAGTAACATCATTGATTCCCGTTTTACATTTGTTTCCACCCATCTCCTGCTAGTGCTACCAGCTATTGACCCCCTCTAGCTTACAGCCTCACAGCTGTGGCAGTGTCAAGACCTTACACCTTCACAGCTTCTACCTTTTCTGGTCGCATCTCCACTGCTGCTTTTTAATGCACACTGGAACCTGTTGTCTTTTGGCAGAGCCCACAGTTATTGCCGCAACTGGCAAGGCCCCAGAGGTCCCACGGCCCAGTAAGACTGAACTGTTTGCTTGAAATCTTTTACCATCCACAGTCCGCTCACTGTGTGCCCATGGTTACATTTTACATATATATATATATATTTTTTTGTTTTCTATTTTACTGCATACTATAAATATGTTTTTAATTCAGATGTCCAAAAATTGCAGCATGCAACTTTCTGATTTGTTCTAATAAGATTTGTTTATACTTTTTAACACTATAAGATAGTAGAAAACACTTAAGTTTACATCCGTTTATTCTGCTGGGTAGTTTTATTTAGGAACTGCAAAGACAGATACTTCTTTCAGCATTTCAGTTCGTGTCATTAATGCTCTAATGCATGCATCTATGTGCCAGACAACATTTATACCAGAGTCGTACTTCGAACGCTTAAATCCATATATCGCCTTCATGTGGAGATGCATGAGTTTGTGCCATCCGCCTTGACAGTGTCACGTGTCTCTTCTTCTCAAAAGTTCTTAACTTACCTTTAATAAGTTAAGATGCATCTTTACTTACTTTCCATTTGACTAACAACTTGCTGTGCTTGATCAATTGTTTTAATGCACATCATAACTATTTTTTGGATGGTAAGTTTGATTTATTCATTGAGTCAACAAAGGTAGTGACAGACAAACCCTCATATAAGTGTTCCACGTGTTATTTCTTTTGATAGTTTGTTTTGACACTATACTGTAGTTGCTTGCACCTATTCCTGCCCTTATTCAAGTTCTACAGCAGGGTTTGTTTGTTTTTTTGTGTGATATTTCCAGGTTCTGAATTTGATAAAATTGTTTCTACAAAAATGACAGAAAAAGTTACATTTGATTTGCTGTTTTATAAGGTCACATGTCAATGAACTGTGAAGCCCCTGCTGTAGAAAACACCTCTCAGTAGTTTGTTGAATTGTGAGTCTGCTGTCTTGTCTTTGTTTAACATCTTTATGAAAGGTTTTGAAATGCTTGTTAATCTCATGACATCCATGTATAATGAATCTCTGAATGTTTCATCATCAACAACAGCTTCATGGTGAATATAACCAAACCAAACGTTAAATCAGATGTAACATTTAAAAAAAACAACAACCAATGACTAAATATGTTTTCCCTGTTTCTTAACCTTGCTCGCTTGTGGTGGATGTGATCAAACAGGTGGTAAGTTCACATACAGTATTTGCTTTTACTTCATTTTATCCTGTCATCAACCTCCATTTTCACTTTTATTGTGTCCTTTCCTGACAGTTTCTGGTGGAATTATTCAGCCAAGCGGTGAGTCATACATTTTCCATCAGTCATAATATTAGTAGCCATCACAGCGGTAGTAAAATGTTTAAAGACATATGCTGTGTTCAAAATTGTGCCCTATCACGGATGCAGTGCACTATATAGTGAATACGCCATTGAGTAGTGTTGTTCGAATTCTCCGCGGCTGATTTCATCCACTATAAAGTGGACGACAAAATACCCACAATGCACCGCAAAATTGAGTGAACAAGCGATGTACACTACTTTGTTCTCCCGTATCACACAATGCAACGCTGTCATGTAACGATGGAATGGATAGGAAGTGAGTGAGTGGGTGATTTCGAACACAGCCATACATTGCAGATAACATGACTTTTTTCTTTTTTTTTTTTTTTGGCAGATAACATAACTTGACTATACTTAGTTTTGTTTTTGTTTTTTTTACAGCTGGAACAAGCATCGGTAAATATGCAACAGTTCTCTTTTGTTGAAATACGTCAATGAATACTTGAACACATTTTGGGAAATCTTGTATTCAGATATTTGTGTGACAAAATATTAAGTGCGTATATATACTGACCTCGTGTCACAGGTGGTGCAGGTGTCGGGGTGCCTACTGGCGGTAAGAATAGGCCTCTTTTTCTTTTGAACATGTATGTGACATTGATCAGTTTTCAAAATCTGTTGGATTTACCCTGTTAAGTGTTGTATATTAATCTTTTTTGGAATCTGTAAGAGGTTAACTGAGATAGCATCTGCCTGTTTTTGTAGTTGGAGCAACAGGTCAAGGTCAGCCTGGTAAGTTTCAACCGTCTCTGATTCGCTGTTAATTTAAATTGCTCTGACGTTGGTGCTATGTAGTAAATGAGTGATGGGTATTACAGGACACACTGCACTTTTTTGATGAAAAATAACATAACAACACGATAACACCTCACTGTACATCTCATCATTTCAGTCATAATGATTATTTCACAAGTATGTGAAAGAATCAATAAAGAAAAAAACAATTTTCAAGAAAAAAAGCATTAAATGACATTCATACTGAGTCATTAAATTGCTGTGGAGTCTTATTTCACTTATTTATCCTGGTGTATTATGCCGTTTTGTTTTTGTTTTTTCTGGGGTTTTTACATTACAAGATTGCAAGTTACTAGTTTAGCTGTTTTTTATTGTTTGTTTTTTGTCATTGGGTTCATTTATGTTGTTAAGTTATTGCTGAAGATGTGAGATAGTTCACCTTAGTCTTTCCTTTCCTTTATTTTCACTAGTCCAGCAACCTGGAGGTAGCTCACTATTTATTCTTTTACAAATTTAAGACCATTGTATTGTTTTTTTGTAATTGGCAGTACTCGGTTATTGAAATTCTATTAAATGCGATGCATGGATCCTGCCAGATGATGGCGACAAACACAGCAGCTCTGTCGATGCTGCTGCATTTAACTCCATATTGCTACAACAAGGCGCTGCACATTTGTCTGTACAGCACCATTCAGAAAGTATTTATGGCTGCATTGAGAAGTAAACAAATGTAATAAACTACACATGGTTGTTTTTAGGTGTTGGTGTAGGCACAGCGGGCAAACCACCTAAACCAATCATACCAGGTATTTACCATTAGACATCTCCATCAAAACTCTCTCTCTCTCTCTCTCTCTCTCTCTCTCTCCTCCTTCTGTATTCTAACATGTCACATTACATGAATACACTCCCTTAGTCCCCCTCCTAAAAGATCGCTTTTTCTTCTACCATTCAGTGTTTAGGTTAGGCTCTCGCACACTAGACTGCATTTATCTCGCCATCTACATTCTGTCTAGACAGTTAATGACAGCAGACAATGAGCAGGTGATCAATAAGGAACAGCTGCATCAGGTCTTTCTCTACCTGATTATACAACGAAAAAGATGGAAAGGGCATCAGTTATGTGCATCTTCAGCAGGTTTGCAGTTTTAGCGTATTTTTGCTACTCTGCACTATTGTACCTGTGAATTATCTTAATAAAATATGAAGATAAATCTTATTCCTGATAGGGAGATTTAGCTGGCCTAAGAACATCGAAATGAAGCAATTAGCCAAAAACATTTGGAATACTAATACTGATAGCATTAAGCTTTGGCTGTGAAATAATATACAGATGTTCAAACATTAAATGCTGTTAAGATTAAATCACGATAAATACTTCAAACATTTTAATTATGGATTTCATTTAAAAAATGTGATCAAGGCAGATGGGGGAAATTTTTATTTTACACAAACATCCTTCTTAATGAAATCTTGCTTATTATCAAGAGGACTCTTCTGTTTTATGAGACTTCACAACTCCAGTCTTCTACTCAACAGGTGCCGGAACAGGTTTTGTGCCCGGTGGTGTTGGATACCCCTATGGTGGAACCTATGGATGCAAGTCCCATTCATTTTCATTCAAAGTTTACACATTAGGTTATGAAGTGTGAAGGTACATTGGCTATTAATTCTATATTTGTGTGTTTTAGATCCTTATGGTGCTGGAACTGGTGTTGGAGCAGGAACTGGAGCTGGGACCCTGCCTGCAGCGAAACCTTTGAAACCTCCAGGTGTGTGTGTGTGTGTGTGTGTGTGTGTGTGTGTGTGTGTGTGTGTGTGTGTGTGTGTGTGTGTCTGTGTATGTGCATGTCTGTGTGTTGGGGGATAAGATT